>JARHVA010003143.1:1477500-1537500 GCA_037957365.1 Torreya grandis
TGTCGAAGTAGCTCTTGACCACCTTAGTTCACTCTCAAGACCAATCTAAGCTTCCAAACCCTAATCAAGATCACCTATAGTTAGTTTAACTTTACTAGATTAACCTTGCCTTTTAGCCGTTTTTACCCCTTAACACTTAATGACTGATGGTCAGGGTCCACCTCCCTAACCAAAAGCATGCAAACCATCCACATTGATTTTTTAATTATAGCTTTTCTAAATCCTATTGTGAGCCTTTGAATGGATAATTTATAATTAGATATCATATTTGAACCTTAAATTCCACTGCTTGCTTATGCCTATAATAAGAGAGGAGTTGGGAGGTGAAAATCATCTACAATTATCATCAAGAGATTGTGTATCTAAGAGGTTTTTTCTTAAAGTTCAATCACCATCAATAATCTAGTAATTTAGCAATCATATCAGAGAGTCTATTTGAAACCACCTCTCTATCAAGCCTTCAAGTACTTTTATGCTATTAGAATTAAGCTATATTCCACCAAGAGGCTAACTACCTCAACCATCCACCTAATTGACTTCTAGTAAAACAAGTATTTGATTCTCAACATTAATTTACTTTATTTCTATTTTGCAATCAACCCATACCTTATCCACCTCTCAAAATTCATCTTTTAAAGCTCATCAATCAGCCAAAATTACAAACCAAGATCTTCACATAGTAATTACCGATGGTTGACTCAATCGTCGATGGTCTACCTAACCATAGATAGTCATGTTGACCACTGAGGATCACCTTAACCACTGATGGTCATCCCAACCATCTATGGTCATTTTGGCACAAAAAAGAATACTAATTTCACCTACCTACACCCAATACAGCCTAATGTTTTATGTTCCTACTTGTTCATATAACCCTTTCTAATTTTTTGAAGCATACCCTAACCCTCTAACACTAGTATTAAGTAGTTTATTACTAATCCAATCATTTCTACTCTATTTTTTAGGTAAGATTTCTTCTTTTTCTATTTATAAACTTAATTGTTTAAAATGTGTGGATTGATAGCCCCTAATCAAGCTCTCACTTTTGGGATCTAGCTATCACTAGGCAATCCACTCAATTATTTGTCTAACAAATAAGTTTGCTTTAGTGATTTCTTATATGAATGTCATCCTCCCAAGACAAAGAGTAACACTTCATAATCTCTTGATTTAACATGTGCACTATCAATCAGGTTTTTCAATCATACTTGTACTTAGTTTATTCTATTCCTCCTTTCCATAATAAGCAATA
This sequence comes from Torreya grandis, assembly GCA_037957365.1. NCBI lineage: Eukaryota > Viridiplantae > Streptophyta > Pinopsida > Cupressales > Taxaceae > Torreya > Torreya grandis. Next base: position 1,478,753 of record JARHVA010003143.1, read on the forward strand.
AATTGACTAAAACGTTCTTGTATGCCCATTAAGCCATGTGTCTCTACTTGGGTTATTATTTTCTTGCATTCTCTCTCTATTGTTTACTCATTAACAAAATCAAAAGTTTCTTTTGGGCTTAAAAATAAGTGCATACATTGGTTACTTGAAAGTTTAGTTTGCATAGCTTAACTTAAAGGTAAATTAATCTATTATAGCTTCATTCCTTATTGCACATACCTAAACCAAATCACTTTCATCAATTAAACACGATATAAACTTGAGACAAGGCCTAACTAGGATTTCATCACCTAGTAGTAACCTTACCCTTTCCTAGTGATCCTACTTGGAGGTCATTACCAAGAGGAGGACTAACTCAACTCTTTAGTTGATTATAATCTCTAGACATCAATATATTTTGGATAAGCACATGACACCCTTATCATTATTATTTTTGAAGTGAGTGGGTAGGCCCCAATACTAGGCCATATATTGATTACAATACAAATTATTTTTTAGTGCCTAAACACAACTTGAAACCAACCTTAGACTTATTCTTTATTACCCACTCTACGTGCCAACTTCTATCACAACTTCTTAAGGCATAATCCAAAAGTGAGATTAATTAAAATTCTAGGACTTAATGTATCTCTTAGCGTGTGATTAGATTTGTTTGATCTTCTCTTACCTTATCTTTTATTGAGTAGTGAGGTTGTTTGTGCTTTCTATCTCCCCTATCTTGCATGGTTCTCAATCACTAGTATCAAAGAGACCTTGTAGAGCAAAACTATTACCAACTCAACCTACCTCTTCTACCTCTTCATCCATGGACTACATTTCAAAACCAATAGACTCCCCCCACCCCTAAAAAAGTCCTAATTTCCCTAGATAGGCTCTTAAAGGAGATGTGGATTTTGATACTTTCCTAGACAATAATCCTATATCCTTTTAACATTATTTTATAACCACATATTACCATATCTCGACTTCAACTCCATCCATAGATCCACCTTATGGCATGCCCCCCAATCTCATGGGTAGTACCTCCATTGCCATGATTACTACCCAACCATTAACCACACATGTTTTCTCACCAACTAATAACCCCTTTAAGACTAACATAAAAAACTAAGAAACCCTAACTTTCACCACCCTTATACCTTCTGCTCCCAACAACCACTCCTCCACTTTAAGATTACCTACCTCTAGCACTACCAAACTTCCTCTAGCTACCTTCAACCAATCAACCACCACTCCACCTAAAATCCTTGTGGTGTTTATAGCCTCTACCTTTCCATTGATCAGTAGAAGGGTCACCACCATTTTATCAGTCACCAACCTAACTACCACTCCCATCCAATAAGCACTCCTTGGATAAAACTTTGGCTACATCCCTAATCTACAAGGGCATGTACTCACTACCCAACCACCTACCTATACCTACCCTTATGAATCTTCCACCCAACTATTGACATCCACCTACTCATATGTGGCATCCTTAAAACTTTCTACCCACTTTCTGTCTGTCTCTTAACCATTTTAGAAATATTCATCTTATAAACCTTTGGGTACATAACCCCAAGGGAAATTAATAAAGATGCTTATGGAAAAGATGACCACCTTAGAGTTATCCATCTTGAGTGCTCAAAACATCTTATCATATGAACAAGTTTGTAATGAGCCTATCCATCCATATATACCTATCAAGCTATACCCTCCCCAATGGTAACTTCCTAAATTTTCTAAGTTTCAAAGTAAATATGATCCCTAATAACACCTTAGGTCATTCAGGCATGCTTACTATCTCATTACCTATGATTATACCTTTCTCCTCCACACCTTTCCCATGTCTCTAGTTGGTCTGGCATTGGAATGGTATAGTTCCTTACAAAAGCATTCTATCTTCTCCTTTTCCCAACTAGCCTAAACCTTCTTGGACCAATTTTATATCAATATCCTAAATTAATTTTCTATCACCAACCTCTATTCTATATAGAAGTTTGAGGATTAATCCATCATTGATTTTATGGCTCATTGTAGGAGGCTTATTAACCAACTTTAATTTTCCTTACCTCAACTTGAACTCATAGAACTCTTTGATTGGGCATATGCCAATCATATCTTCTCTACCCTATGTGTCCAAATATTCTAAACCTTAGATGAAGCTTTTACAATGGCACGTAAGTTGGAGAATTGAGTCATTAATGAAGGAAAGCTTAAGCTCAAAAACAAGAACTCAACCTATAAAACCAATGAGGTTTCTTCCTCCAAGTCAAGTAACTAGCCCAATATCAACAACAAGAAAAATTGAGCCATGAATGTGGTTGTCCTAAAATTAATTCCTCCACCTTCTATTAACCAATCCAATCCCTTTAGTTATTTAAATAAAAACACAAGGAACCAAACCTAGAATAGCCAAAAGTATTTCACTCCACTTATAGAATCTTATACTTTAATTTTGGAGAAGTTATTGAAAGACAATATTATTTAACTTCTTCCTATCAAGTCACCCAAAAAATTTAAATCCTCTCATCCCACACCTAGTTGGTATAATAATAATGATATGTTTGCCTTTCATATAGTAATAAGACATGATGTTAGTAGATGCAACACTTTCAAGAGCCTTTTCCAATCCCTCATTATAAGGAGGAGCTTAAATTGGACAACCACAATACACCATCAAACCAAGACCTTAATATATTCAAGTAACCCTTTCCAAACCATACTCTTAACAAGAATGAGAGTAACAATATTGGTTGATCTTATGATACCCATACAATTAATATGGTCCTTGACATACTCATTGACAAAAAGTCTATTGACCAACCCATTTCTCTCTCGCCCACTCCACTTACTGAGGTAATGAAATTACCCTTATTTTCTTTAGATAACCAAACTAAAGAAACACCATCTTCTCCCCCTCCACTTACTGAGGTAGTGGAACCACTAGCCTCCCTTTTAATTGATGTACTAGAATAACTAACCATCATCACCTCAAATTCACTTTTAATTACTAAGAAAACTAATTTCCCTTTAGAGAGCATTCTTGAGGAGAAAATCCCCATGTCTAGTCCTCCCATAGAGGAACCATCTATTTCAACCCTACATCCTTTGATTGAGGAAAAGGATGAGGTTGTTATCCCTATGTCTCCACCTAAGGGCCTATCCTTTAGGTCTATCATTTAGGGAGTTAAGACAACATATAAACCATTCTCTAGGCTAGTGAAGAAGTTGGATTTTATCTCCAACCTGAACATGGATCAAGGCACCTTTTGGTATTAATTAGGCTTTCCTTATATTACCCAACTAAAACCCCTAACCTTTTTCAGTTAGAAAAACCTACTATTTCCATATACCAACCTCTTACCATATCTACCCAAAAAAATAAATCCCCTAACAAACCAATTAAAATAGCCACCAAACAAACCAACCGTCAACCACTTAAGCTAACCAAGACTCAAGTAACCAAGCCCTGTCTTATCATCCCATCTACTTCTACCAAGAATCTTTGTATCCTCATTACACCAAGCCTTAATCAGTCATATATGAAATTGGACCTAACCCCATCAATCCCACTAACCAAATGTTAGACCAAAGTAATACAAGATGAAAAATCACACAAAGGCCATAAGGCCTAAATTTTTCCTCCCTCAACTTTATCCTCCATCTTTGGGCCTCATCCCTCTACCTTGAATAAGAGACCCATCCTCTCTACCAAAACCCTACAACCTATCTTAGGCACACCTTCAAAGATACTTTATGACACACCTCTCCTCACCATACTAATAGTACCTAGAATACCTATCTTGTAATATTCTACCTCTATCTCATCCACCTCTTGGCCTAAATCAAATCCATTAACTAATTATACTACCTTACCCAAAGCACCTACTACCAAACCTATCTCCAATTAACCTTCTACCCCAACCACCAAAGTTAAAATAGCTACACATTTACCACCTTTAATAAAGTCATACTTAACCATCCTCCATATGTTATTTCACAATTCTTTTTTATCCTTACCTCCCATCAAAACCTTTGACACTCTATATTCAAAGCCTACTTACTACAATGATCACATAGTCTATACTTATTATAAGACACTAAACCATGACACAAATAAATACAAGGATCTCCAAACTATTATTTACCATATTTATGATGCAGATTATCTAATAATAGAATAACCTCCTATGGATCTTATACTAATTCAACTACCAACCATACCTACCCAACACTTGCCTACTCCTCCATTCTCATGTCAGAGTGAAGACATAGCTAACTAATCCTCTAGCTCAACCTCTCCTTCTATCCATACTATCAACATGGTCACTAGATCATAACAAAAATATAAAGGGAAGGCTCAAGTGTCCATTCCTTAGACATACCCCTCTTCAAACTCCTAACCAACCATCACCCAACTGTCTTCATCTTTGACCAAACCCAAGGTGTCTATCTAAGGTGTCTTCCATTCTAACCCCTAAAAATCCATTAGGAGAGTAGTATTCAAACAAATTCATTAAACCCTGATAAATATGAGCTTGTATGAGTTAATATCTACCTCTCCCCACCATTTCCAATTGTTAATAGAAGATTTGAAATCCATTTAGGTCCATCTCAAGGATCCCCAACCTCTAGCTACCTTTGTCGGTGCCCTTCAAATTTCCAAGCTTATCACCTTCAAGGATTTGAAAATACCCTCCATCCATACCAAGGACCGAAATCTTCCTCTCTTTGTCACTACCTACATCAACCAATCCCACATCAAATGCATCATTATTAATGGGGGAGATATCTTAAACATCATCTCCTCTCATGCTTATAACTAACTCAACTTGCTAGACAATGTTATGTCTAAATCCTTATCCATATTTTGATCCTTCAATGATACTATGGCCACTACCATGGTAACTATCATATTTCATATCTATCTAATATCCCACACACTCACCAGACTATTTTATGTTATATAAGGTGAATTATAATACAATGTTTTATTGGTAAGACCTTGGATTCACTCCATGGGTTGTGTTCCCTCTACCTTCCATTATTGCATTACTTTTGAGCATAAAGGCCAATTAATCACTATCCAAGCTAACCCAAGTCCTTTCTAAACATACAACATGACCTACCACCCAAAAAATGTCATCATAATTCCATCTGACACACCCTCAATATCTAAAACTCAACCTTTAACTACCAAAGTGGATATCATATCCGCTTTCACCAATGAGGCATCAACTAGTTCTTTTATACCTTCATAGAAAATCCCTACCATATACCCTTTAGAATTCACACTCCATCATATTTCACTAGGGGAATATCACCTTTTATAACTTGATACTTTCCCTACTCCTCATGAGTACATAGAACTTACAAACTAGCCATGATGTGTCCATAATGTCAAAACTATCATCCCCTTTAGACCTCCTAACTTTTAGACCTATTTTGTCTATGGGGGTCTCACCAAATCGCTTAGTGTTCCTAGCAGCTATCTACACCCTCAAATTCTATGTTTTATATCATTATCCATAGGCTTACCTATCAAACTTATACCAAAAAGATTCTCCCATCATTTTCAATGTCAAAGAGACCCAACCTGACCTTTGGTACCAGTAAACCTTTGACTATTTGAACCTTGGAATTGTTCCCTCTATCCTTTCATGAAATGCTCAAATAGAATTTGTTTATAGTAAATCTCATTATATCATTATGAGGGGATACTTTATAAACATGGTTTTGATATCCTCCTCTTTTATTACCTACACAGTCATGAAATCTCTCATGCTATCAAAGAAATTCATGATGGTATTAATGGGGGACATTTTAGAAACCTTGATATAGCTAAGACCATCCTTCATCTTAGCTATTACTAGCCTACCCTAAACTAAGATTTTTGTGATTAGGTCAAAAATGTGTTAAATGTTAAAAACATGCTAATTTGCATCATGCACCTAGACATCACCTTCAAGTTGCTTATAATTTCAATCTTTTTTCATAATGGGGTCTATATTTCATCTAGGAAATTAATCCCCATTCCTCTTAATGACACCATTTGATTTTCACTATAATATAGTACTTTACCAAGTGGGTAGAGGTTATCCCTATAGTCTCAACTAAAGTAGAAAATATTATTGACTTTATCAACCATCACATTATCTTTTGCTTTGATGTTCCTCATAAGATTATCACTGACAATGTTAAATCCTTTAAGAATAATCAAGTCTAGGGTATATGTGGCTCATTCATCATTAAGTTAAGCTTCTCCTCATCGTGTTTTCCTCAAGCTAATAGATAAGCAAAATCCTCTAAAAAAACTCTTAATAACATATTAACTAAAATGGTTAATGAATCAGGTCAAGATTGGCATCTGTACATCCCCTTCACCTTGTGGGCATATCATACAAATATTAGAACCCCTATGGGCACTACCCCATTTTCTCTTTTATTTGGAGTGGAGGTTATCTTGCCTCTTAAAGTCTAAATCCCCTCTCTTCTCATATGCTTATAGGAGATTATTTTCAAGAATAATTATCATCAAGACCATTTATCCTAACTTGAGCTATTTGATGAGCATCACCAAGCAACCCTCATCCATCTTCATGTCTACCAAGAGCATATCAAATGTGCTTACAAAAAATAGCTTAAAGTGCAATAATCCAATATCAAAGACCTCATCCTAAATTAAAATCAACATGTCACTAATATGGAAAAAATCGAGTGGGGCAAGTTCACTTTCAATTGGCTTGGATGTTATATCATAACCCACAAGTATGGATCAAGGGCTTACTATTTTTCTTCACCGATGGCCACCCAAAGCTTGATCCCCTCAATGCTTTGCATCTATGTCCATTCTTTTATTAAGAAAGATCAATTCCACATTTTTTTTCACTTAAGCTCATCCCTTGTTATCTACCCACATTCATCCCCCTTTTTTAGGGATAATCAATTAACAATGAATCATATGATTATTTGTTACTAGTATATCTCAATCTTAAACATTGGGTGCCATGGATATACCCATGGCATGGTTCTCATGGTCTTTTCCTCCCCTTTTCTAGATGGATCCCCCATGATCATTGTCACCTACACCTCTTTACACCTAATCAACCTTCTTATGAGTTTATTTTTGCCTTCATAAAGGTGAACCATTAAGCCAGCCTAAACAAGTCTATGTCAAATAAAATTAAAGAAAAATAACAAAGTTCATATCATTAGAAATCATGTGTCATTCATAGAATTTATAGGCTACTCCCTTAAAGGATAATTATTGTAAATTTATTAGAAGTTGACAAAATGTAAGGTGTAATACTCCTTCAAAGGATAGCTATCAAAAATGCATTAAGCAAACCACATAAACTTAGACCACTCCCTCAAAGGATAGTTGAGTAGGCATTTGTCAAAATCATAGCAATTTATTTGAAACTTCCCATATCAATCAGCTTCCCACATAGAATAATTATCAAAAGACCCATTATCATAATAAATAAAAAAAGCAAAATAATCTTGGAAGCCATAATCAGCTCTCAAGAAACACAATAAGGTGGAAACCATAATTGGCTTCCATAAGTAGACTTATTGCATCGATAGTCTACATAGCTTGGCATAGTCTTATTTATACTGACTCTCTAGACACCTATAAAAGAGGCATGCTAGTCTCACAAGAAGGTTCTATATTCACCCATCCCCCTATATATGAGGGATTTTTGAGATTACTTGACATTAAATGATCAAGACACCTTTTTACCCAACTAATGAATGATAATGTGAAGCATTCAAATGGATTATAATCATTAAGTCAATCCAACTTTAGTTTTGTTTTATTCCTTATCAATGAGTAAGCATCATGTCCTATTCTTACCCTATCATGACTAGTTGATATTTTCATTATATTGTTTGCCTCTAGATTATATTCTCTATTCTCCCATCTAGTGTTTTTAAATAAACTATCTCATGAATTTTATCATAAACATTAACAACAAATAATCATAACATAACCATGACCAACATCATAAAGTAATCACATTCAAATAATTGACCATTTATCCACCACATGTCTAATGTATACAAATGTAGTATAAACACATTGACATTTAGCATGTCATACACATAGTCATAAATCCAAACCATCTTGTCCTAGCTAGCATGATTTTGATGACACTTTGCTCTTGGTCCCTTGATCATAGTGAAAACTTTTCCATATTGACTACCTTATTAATTTGTACCACCTCGTGCTTACCTAACCTACTTGTGTCTTTTAGGAGCACTTACTAACTTGGATACCCATGACACTTGTCTTATTTTTGGTTTCCATAGGAGAACTTCCTACCTTGGATGCCCACCAAAAACACTAACCTTATTGAGGAGACTAATATGTGTACCCAACTTCCATGCCTCAATATGGTCACATGATACATTGGTCACTTGTCCTTTAACACTAACATTTATTCTTATCAACTATGGTAACCTTGTCTTTGCATGATCTCAAATATCACATCTTTTATCACACTTTGTGTGCCTATTTTCATTTTCATGCCAAACCTATCATCTAAAATCATGATTCACCATATACCACTTTTCAAACCTATACATGATTCTCTTATTCTTCATCACCTCCTAGTTTGAGGGCAAACACCTCCTCCCATACTCAAGGCAATCATTAGGCCTGGGAATAATATAGATTCTTATTTTACAAATATTTAATTCTAAGCCACACAACAAAAGGGGGAAAAATGTAGATACCAAAAATATACACACCACAATTCCAAATGTCAAAGTAGCCCTCAACCATCTTGGGACCCACTCAGGACCAATATAACCTTTCAAACCCTAACTAAGCTCACCTACACTTAGTTTAACTTAAATAGCTTAACCTTGACTTTTAGCCCTTTTTTCTCCTTAGTACTCAACCACTGATGATCAGGGTAACTATAAATGGTCACCCTAACCATTGATGATTAGGGTCTACCTCCCTAACCAAAATCATACAAACCATCCACTTTATTTTTCTAATTATAGCTTGTATAAATCTAGTTGTGATCCTCTACATGAATAATTTATAATTGCATAACCTAGTTTCACCTTCACTTCCACCTCTTTTTTATACATATAAGAAGAGAGGAGCTAGGAGATGAAATCCATTTACAATTAGCATCAAGAGCTTGTGTCTCCAAGATTTTCTTTCTTACAAATCAATCACCATCATTAGTCTAGCAATTCAAAAATCATATTAGAGATTCAATTTACTATCACCTCTTTGTCAAGCCTTTAGGTATCATTACTCTATCAAAATCAAGTTATATTCCACCAATAACTTAACTACTTTAAACATCCACCCAATCAACTTATGGTAAGATAAGTGCTTAATTATTAACATTCATTTAACTTATTTCCATTTTGTAATCAACCCAAACTTATCCTCCTCTCAAAATTCTTCTTTTGAATCTCATTAGTTATCCAAAATTACACACCCAAATCTTCACATAATGATCATCGATGGTTGACTTAACTACCAATGGTCTACCTAATTACCGACAATCAACTTGATTGCTAACAGTCATCCCAACTGTTGATGGTCATCATGGCACCAAAAAATAATAAGCTAATTTCATTTACCTATACCTAATCAAACCTAATTTTCTATGCTCCTACTTATTCATAAAACCCTTTTTGATTTTTTGAAGCATACCCAAACCCTCTAGCACTTGTATGAACTAGTTTATCACTAATCCAATCATTTCTACTCTATTTTTTAGCAAGATTTCTTATATTTAATTTTATTACCTTTTGATTTATTGATTCAAGTACCTTTCTTTTCTATTTATAAACTTAATTTCATAAAAATGTGGATTGACAACCCCTAAGGACGCTCTCACTTGTAGGATCTAGCCATAACTAGGTAATGCACTCAACTATTTGTCTAACAAATTAATTTTATTTAGGTCTTTGTTATCTATAGGTCATCCTCCCAAGCCAAAGAGGAGCTCTTCAAAATCCCCTAATTTAGCATGTGCACTATCAATCAAGTTTTTCAACCATACTCATAGTTTATTTTATTCCTCCTTTCCATAATAAGTAAGAAATTCAATGAAATAATATGTATATGTATATATGTGTATACACACACACATGTATATATGTATACACATGAATGCACATGTGTGCATGTGTGTGTGTGTAGTGAGGGGAGGGGAAGTACTCCTTTCTGCCTATTAGAGATTTAGATTTCACCATAGCTAGAATTAGAAGTGTTTAAGTCCTACTTCCAAATCTAGCTCAATAGGAGATTAACCCCAAGCTATGGGTGTCTTATAATGGGGTTAGACCTCTAGGATTTTAAGTGAGGCTAGCTCCTTTAATGCATCATTTCAGACCATTCCCAATACTAAAACTTACTAATGACCAAGGAAAATGGAGAGAGATAAGATGAAAAGGGAAACCTATGCTAAAGATGGTGATGCACCTAAATTTTGGTTGATCCACTCCATTTGACTCTTCAACACTAATAAAATAATCACAAGACTAGATCAAGGATTCCAAACATCCGTCATACATCAGTATTTCATGAAAAGATTCATAAGATGATCAAAAGATGATGGAAATGATGGATATGTCTAATGCAATGCATTAAATAGTCATAACATCCACATGCAAGCTTTAATCAAAAGATTTAAAAAACTAAACATGACCTACATAACAAGATAGCTACTAACTAGGTGAGATTAAGACTTAATAAAGGTGAACATTTATACCACATATCAAAATAAATTGACATGAACACACTATATAAGCATAAAATAAATTTGAATATAGTCTTCTATTCATTTCAAGAGGTTGCAATCTCCATCTTGGAAGAGCTTAGTCATGCCTAAGAGAGGGACCAAAGTGATACCTATTGAGAGGATCCATTTTTTAGATTAAAAGCCTCTATATATATAATAAATAGAGATCGATATAGGAATAATGCATTAGAGAGTGGATAAATTTCATCAAGTTTAAGAAGTGAGGTGGCATCTCATTGATTTATTTCACATACTTGGATAAAAAAAAAAACTTTCCTTTATTGTAATAGTCCTTAACCTCCTCCCACTGGTTGAGAGATCCCACTAAAAGACAAGGGCTTGTTCCATGTGATGACAAAGTCTATTTGAGTGGAATAAGTACCCTTAATTTTTTATCTAACTATTAGTTCACCACCTTGGGACACTAAGTCTACTTGATGTGTTCATGAGGATCAAATTCTTGAATCTTAAAACTCACAGTGTTATTCCATGAATGGTGGTCAGTACCTACTCTATTGATGATGGATCCACATTGATATATAAGACCCTCTATATTCAACAAATATCTTCTCCATTCCCATATCTATATCATAGGTTCATCTATAGGTAGAAAACTAATATAAGATTATTGGTTTTCCTATAGTTTTGATCAACAAAGAAGTTCATAGGTGCACGTTTTTTATTTGAATATAAGATACCACCCCTTTGGTTTATATCAGGTCTAAAAGACCTTGTTTTCTTCCATATAAATTTTACAGTAATGCTTGGTCATATTTCATCATTAAAATTATCAACCCTTTATCTATATTAGGTTTTAAAAACCTATTTTGTGCCTATGGAGCCTTAATGGTGATATTAGATCTTTTAATGTCCATTTGGTTCATCCCAAACCAAGCTCAAGCTAGGTTCCTTCATATTTACCTTTTTGGGGTCTAAGAATACCCTATCGACTTTTATCATAATTTCCTAATCTTGTTATTTGCTTATTGGATGTCGACCTTGACTCAAACTATTGATATTTTGAATTATCTTCCATCGTTAGATCAATATATATGATGGGAAAATGGACCATTATATCTACTAAGACCCACTATTTGAAATCCAATGACTACTTTATGAGCTCAAAATTGATATTTGTGCTCCCATCATTTGATATTCATGTGAACGTATTTGACATCCACATGATTATCAAATTTAGGATCCAATGGTTTTCTTACTTTCTTCAATTTGACATCTACATGACCATCAAATAAATCTACATGCTCATCAATGATGTTTACACAATTGTCACCATTTGAACTCAAATAGTTTTTATTAGAGCTTTATTTTGATGCTTTTGTGAACTCCTTTTATGTAGTTTCAAATTTTCACATTTATAAATTTAGCTAAAAATCTCATGTAGACATGAATATTATAAGATATGATCCTAGTATGTATAAATCTATGGCACTATAATATCTTTGCTAGTGATGCTTGTTGAAGTGTATTTATAAAATACACAAGTAGATTAGTCTATTTTCTCTTATGTGACATCTTAGAGATGGTTTGGCTCTAAAACTTGTACAACTCATCTTTTGATCACTATTTCAAGGTTATAATGATTCTCTGGGGCTTGTGTAACTTATTCCATGCTCGTGAATTCTTGAAACATATGAAAACCTAGTTGGATCCTTCCGTTTACATTTTTGGACTCATTTCTAAGGATTTGATACACTACTTCATAAAACCATGCAAGAGCTTCATATGTGGGCCAAATTTGGGCCAACATCTTTGGTGACTCATAGGTGTTACATGCCTATCTATGCAAGAGAACCCAAACCATGGTTTTTTGTCCATTCTATTGGGCATGAAGTCTTCTGTCTGGTCGAACACATTGACCTGTATCTAAAACTAGCCACCAATCTCACTCTAAACTCTTTGAAAAAAATACAAAGGACTAAGAAAAAAACAAAACAAGATAGATTTCTCAAGGAAATTATTAAAGGAAAACTAACCTACTAAACAAATTTACATAAAGACATTTAGATAAAATCATGAACCTACTTTAATATATGAAACATTTTATAACAATTCACAAGCACCTCCCTCTTGAGTTAGATGGAAAACTATGAGTATCATTCACTTATAAAAAACAAAGCTAAAAACTACCTTGTTTTGGAGGTATCATAATTGGTGGACCAAGTATCTTGATGACCAATCCTTTTGATGTTCTCCCTAGTGGATAGAATGAAATGAACATGTCTCCATTGTATACATACTGGTCCAAGTGTTCCAAACTTGGTTCATAAGAAAGTAATACATGAAGACTTCATTTGGGATCTTAGAAGCAATTGCACTTAGTTTTATTGGTGGTTAAAAAAGATCATGTTCTTGTACCTTGTCTTTATGTAAATTAGGACTAATCATGCTTAGAGCAGCATGTTCATGGCTTTATAGAAGGTGTCCCTTGGTCCCTTCAAAATCTTTGGTTATGGAATTTAAATTCTAACATAACTCTTTATGATCTTCACTATTATACTCATCAAATTTAATCAATTGAGAACTTGAAATGTTTCCTTCATCAACCTCACTCAAGATTTCATCTTATTCTTCAACTACAAATGAGGGTTGATTTGACCATCCAAGATTTGAAGTATCACATCTATTTTTATTAAGATGTAATTTAATTTCCTCTAGATCCAACATATCAAGGATATCTTCATTTGGAACCTCATATTGAAGTGTACCCACCTCAGACACTTGGTCCTAATCCTCTTCTTCATCTATGTAGAATGGACCTTCAATGGTTCATTCAAAATTTGCTCTATTTTCACCTTTAAAGTTGACCTCATTAGGATATATTTAATTTTTGTCAAATCCATAACAAGAGGGTTATTCCAAACCTAAATTTTCCATTTTTAGATGAAGTAGATTACCCATCATGATCTATTCATCATAGACACTTGTAGTGTCCTCTTTAGGTTCACCTATGACTGCAATCTCCTCCTCAATCCTTTGTAGAATAAGATCCTCATTTATAAGGGAGATGGTGGGAGGGTGAAGAAGTTCACCTTGATATAAGATTAGGAGTGTATCCTTCTAGCTAGGTACTTTGAATATTATTTTAGGTGGTTATTTAACTAAGGAGAGAGAGTATCAAACTCTTGTACACCAAGCTCACTGAGTTGAGTTATGGTTACTTGATTCATTTATTACACAACTAACCCTTCCTCTACTAGGACTAATTCTTAGACTACCTCAAATAACACCTCCCTTTTCTTATTTGTGTCCTCATTTATTGATTTCAATGATGGGATTATTTAAGACTTAGCCACCTTCTCTTTTTCCTTAATGGGTGTGAGAGAGGGTGGTTTCATAAAAAGGTACAAATTAGTTAGGATCATAAGAGAGGATCCTAGATGGAATAGCTTCATGCTCTTGAGTGATAATGGGCATAGGGTTAGTAAAGGGCAAAATAATTTTCTCAAGATTCACATACTCTGTATTCCATTCCTTAAACACTTAATCAATATAAAATACCCACCCTTTCATCTATTGCTTCTTAACATGCGGGTGGTTAGTTTTTTCAATGGATGCCCATACATTCCATAACTATTGTATGAATATACTTATCCCCTCTATGTAATTAATATGGGATTCTTGTCTGAACTTGACCCCCTCATTGATATTCATGATTATTCTTCCTTGGTCCAATATTGTGTCTCTAAGTTTTGACAAGGATGGACATTAACAAGGGTAACTAAGGGGTTGATCAAGGATTCTTGAAGGTTAAACCTGAGGCTCTTAAAGGGGAAAAGGCATAAAAGGATGGTCCAAATGAGCCTATTTCTCTTTATAAGAGATTAACATATAGTTTACATTTTGTACCATGTTTCTTATCATTGTTATGTCCTCATTCATGCAAGATGACCATTATTCACTTTCAAAAACTGACCATCTATTCTTCACTAACTGAAGAACACTCCTTTTTTTTTAGATAATGGATAAGGATGACTAGATAAAACTACAAACCCTTACCAATCTCCCTTATCAACTCAATATAAACTACTAATTCTTATTTAACTCCTAATAAGGATGTAACAAGGTAAGACTAGTCTTGACAAAGGGAAGTAGAGGATTTGATTTTAATGCAAAGGAGGTTGACCTTAGTCATATGTAGGGGTAAATGGAGGAAAAATTTCATGATTGGGTTGTTTAAGATCCACTTTGGGATAACATATAAACATTATTTACCTGATAAGTGTGATGTTGAGGTGTAGGATAAGCATATTGATCAAAAGATGACTAATTATACATACCAAATTATGATTATTAGTCACTTAGTTAGGTTGATTAACTAGATAATAGATGCTTGGAGTCACCATTGATGTTTTTAGAATGCCTCTAAAGGATGATATATATAATAACAACACTAGAAATCCTTCCACTACTTTGGACCTTGGTTGCATTGGGCATGCTAGAATTGTTAGAGATCTAGATTGCACCCTAGCTAGAAGTAGAAGTGTTCAGGTCCTACCTCCAAATCTATCTCAACATGGTACTAACCCTTTGTTATGGGTATCCTATAATAACATCATAACTAGTGGATTTTTCATGAGTTTAGCTCATCTATTGCATCGATTTAGGTCATTCCCACTACTAAAACCTACTAATGACCAAGTAAAAGGGAGAGAGAGATATCATGAAAATGGAAAACTAAGATGAAGATGGTGATGCACCTAAATTATGGTTGATCCACTCTATTTTAATATTAAACCCTAATAAAACAAGCACAAGATTAGATCTATGATTTCAAACATCTATCAAACATTAGTATTTCATGTAGAGGTTTACCAGATGATCAAAAGCTAAGGGAAATGATGGAGAGGTCTAATCCAAGACACTAACTAGCCATAGTATCCACATGCATGCTTCAATAAAAATATGTAGAACACTAAACATGACTTACATAACAAGATAACTACTAACTATGTGAGATCAGTACTTGATAAGGGAGAAAAATTCTACCACATATGCATATTTATTGACATGAACACACTAGATAGGTATACAATAAATATGAATATAGTCTTATATTCATTTCAAGAGGTTACAAGATCCATCTTGGTAGAATTTAGTCATTCTTAAGAAAGGGATTATAGTGATACCAAGAGGATACATTTTTTGGCTCAAAACCCTCTATATAATAGAAAGATAGAGGGATATGGGAACAATGTATTGGAGAGTGGAGAAAGGTCATCAAGATCAAGAAGTGAGGTGGTATCTCATTGATTAATTTTTGTATGCATGATTCAATCAATAAATATACCTCCCTTTGTCCCAGTAGTCCTCAAACTCCTCCCATTAGTTGAGATATCCCACTAGAAGACAAGGGTTTGTTCTATGTGATGACAAAGTCTATTTGAGTGGAATCAATTCCCTTAACTATTTCTCTAAACACTAGTTCATGACCTTGGGACCGTAAGTCCACTTGACGTGTTCATGAGGATGAAATCCTTAAATCCTTAAAATAACAATGTCATGCCATGAATGCTCATTATTACCTACTTTGTTGATGATGGATCCATGTAAATAAATGATACCCTTTACATTAAACACATATCTACTCCATTTACATATTTAGATCATAGGTTCATCTATAGGCAAAAAAACCAATCTAAGATTCTTGGTTTTCTTATATTTTTTATCAACAAAGAATTTCATAGGTGCATGTTCTTTATTTGATAATAAGTTTCAACCCATTTGGTCTATATTAGGTTTGAAAGATCTATTTTACCTCCATGGATCTCTACTCACAATGTTTTCTCTTGTTTTATCATTCAAACTATCAACCCTTTATCTATATTAGGTTTGAAAGACCTATTTTGTCTCTATGAAGCATTAATGGTGATGTTAGATCTTTTAGTCTTCATTTAGTTAATATTTGACTGAGATCAAGCTAAGTTCCTTCATCTTTACCTTTCTTAGGTCTAATAACACCCTATCAACTTTCATCATAATTTATTAGGCTTTCCTTTTGATTATTGGCTATCGACCATGACTCAGAATATTGACATTTTGACTCATATCACACTATTGTATCAAGATATACAAAGAAACATGGACCATCAAATTTACTAGGGCCAACTATTTAAGATCATATAGATACTTTATGAGCTCAAAATTGACACCCGTGCTCCCATTATTTAATGTTCATAAGATCACATTTGATGTTTGTGTAACCATTAAATTTAGGTTCCAATGGTTTTACTACTATGTCTTAAATTTAATGTTTGTATGACCATCAAATACATCCACATTCCTATTAATGAAAATTACATGAATTTCACCTTTTAATCTTAAATGTTTTTTGTCGAAGCTTTATTTTGATCCTTACGTGAACATCCCTTTTTACAGGTTCAACTTTGCATACTTATAACTTGAGCTTAAAAGCTAGCATAGACATTAAAATTATCGTATATGTTCCTAGCATGTAGAACTCAATAATGTTACAATATCTTACCTAGTGATGCTTTTTGAGGTGCATTTATAAAATGCATAATTGGACTAGTCTATTTACTCTTACATGAAATCTTGGAGATGGTCTGGCTCTAAAACTTATATAGCTCATCTTTTGATCATTCTTTAAAGATTTTTATGATTCTCTAAGTCCTGTGACACCTATTCCATACTCTTTAATGATTGAAAATATGAGAACCTTCTTGGATCCTTCTATTTAATTTTTTCAAATAATTTGTAAGCCTATGATCCACTGCTTCATCAAAACAATGAAGAGCTTAATATGTGGGCCAAATTTGGTCATACAATACCTCCTAAATCTATATAAAGAGGAGAGACTTGAATGATAGTTTAAAACTATATTTATCTATTTATGGAAATATATATAGGGAAACAAAATGGCCTATGTATATATAACTTACCTTATATATCTATAGGTAGCCAAATCTAATTGATCTGATCTCTATTAATGGGGATGGGGATAGGGTTGTCTAAAAAACACTATATGGGTATAGAAGGTGGATGAATCTAGTCTAATGATGTATGTAGTGTGATAAAGTATGCATTAATATTATGATGTATGTAATATATATATATATAGGCATCATAATTTCTATATAGACTCATTTTAGATGGTACACATCATGTATATGAAGTCTAGGAAAAATACCATATAAAGAGTGGTTTTATATTCTATTTATATCTTAGTGTGTCGATTGGTGCCTCTATATTTATATATTGATGTGAACATTTATTGACCACTCATATCAATAATCCACCATCACTATGGTTCATTATCTGATACAAACACCATATGTATGGAGATATGGGTCACTCAACCCCCTCTCTCTATATGTGGAGAGGGACACTATATATAACACTAGTATATATATATATATATATATATATATATATATATATATATATATATATATATATTAGTGTTATAAAACCTGAACCCTATCTATCCACTCCCCACCCATATAGATTATAATATATTTATTTACTTTTTGGCACTCTCTAATCATTTATAATATTATATATATGTGTGTGTGTGTGTGTGTGTGTGTGTGTGTGTGTATATACATACATCAATCTATGGTATGATGATTATGACTATCCATCTACCATCCTTCCTTATAGATTCAATGGGTGATGGGTCATGGGTGATACACAACCAATGAAGTGGTATGACAAGTAATTATTCTTATGAATATCATCATCCCATAGATATATATGGTCATTTACCCATCCATTATATTAATATGATACATTACCCATATATTCATGTAGGTAACCACTGATTTATCACTAGAGGTCAATAATTGGCCATCCATGAGTCTGAGTTCATGTGGTCCACCATTGATGTTGAGGAACTAATTTGCAATAGTGAACCACCATTATCTATATATGGATATGGGTGTGGAGAAACTACATTTTAAAATTTTTGCATCTTAGAGAGGATATAATTCATTCCCTACTACGTAATAGTCACATGAAAATGGTTAGTTATCATATTGGCATATCCATCTCTCCCATCCATATTCCCATATAAAGACTATACTCTTTTGAAGTATCAAAAGATCTTCAATTTCACCTTACCATTCTATATCTATTCTCCTTATTATTTATAAGTCTATCATAAGGTGTGGATATTACATATGCATTGATTACCAAAGTAGCTACTATGAACTCTTATGAAGTATCCTTTCCTAGGTCCCAAATCTATATATAGAATAGGTCTAAAAATGTCTTTATATATGGCATGGTTCCATATATGTAGATATTAGGAGACATTGATTAACTAAGGGAGGAAAAAATACTAAATGTTGCCCCATTATTTTATCTTAGTAAGTGATGTTTATAAATGCCCAACATAATGTGTGTGTTTGTGTCTATATATGAGAATACCTACATCATTGGTTAATAATTAGGCCTATAAATTTATCCACACCTAACAATTATATATTGATATAATTACCATATATGGGAAAATTAGATCGATTGAAAGTATCAATCAAAAAGTAAAGGCCATTTGTAAACCTATTATTCAACACCTGAGTGAGTGAAGTCTTTAAATAACCCATTTTAGGTGATAAACATATTGATATTAATATCTATTTACTAATACAAATTAATAATTCCCACTAAATACATAATTATTTTTCCTTCACCTAGATCATGAATCCAACCAAACATGACACATTGAACAATCACAATCTTGGAGACATTTAAATCTTGTTGTCATTTGATTGATGGCATGGGTAACCACCAGTTCAGAATTTGAACCATCCATATTAGTCCCAATAAATCATTATACATTTTTTATGCATGTTATAAAAAATGAAACTCTTCAAACCTTATGAGCTGACCTCATGTCTTTAGTTAATAAACTCTATCTATGTAGATAAACCAATAATCATGCTAGTTAGCAGACTAGACAAACCTATCTATCTATATGGGTTTGATTAAAGGAACACCAAAACATGAATTTAATATTATGGTCATAATGAATATATTTTAATAAAAATTACTAAGATTGGGGTGGGAGGGTGTTGAATTATTATTAAAAATGTTTTACAACTTTACTTTATCATTCATGAACCATCAAACCAATATAGTGAACTAGCAACATGTGAAGAACCATTTATATTAGCATGAGACAAAAACATAGCACATAAAAAACTTATTTAAGTGAGAAAGAATCAAGGGGAATAAAAACCAATTATAGATACAAATTTAATATATTCTTATAATACAAACACTAAATTTAGTGAAGTGGCAACTTCACCTTGAACACCAACTGAATTAGGCTTTAGTAAGCACCAAAATTTTTAGAGGCACCAACCTCCTAGATGACAAGGCACCAAATCATCCACAAAATTTATTTGATCACCTTTATTACCCTTTTTTCTCAACTAACTAATTATGACCACCTCTTTATCTGTTCACACTCTTATATCCCTCTCAAACTACCTTTTATGTTCATTCGCTTAGCTAGATCTCTTTAAGATATATTAGGTCATTTGAACTTGATATTAATATATATTACCCATTTTATATCCTCATTATATTTTATTATCACCATTTTTATTGTCTAAAATACCTCTTTTATCTCTTAAAAGTGTTATATCTTTTGCTTCAACTCACTCATTCTCACGCTAGACAATTAAGCCTAGTAGGCCTTGTTCTTATACTAGGCTCTTGCTCATACACCTATTAGTTGGACATACAAAATTAACCAATTACATTTTAAATATAATAGGCCCTATTAAATTCCAAAAAAATTAATCAAACATTACATTAGGTCAGCCATTGCTCAAATGGACCAAATCCTTCTTTAGGCCTTAAAGAGACCAAATTCAATTAGGCCTTCATTAGTACAAGTTACCCTTTGATCTTATTGGAATAATTTAAAACAAAAAACACAAAAATAACACTTAATATTCCACTAAAATATACCCCTCATAATATCACATCAGGTCCATGACACATTTGAGCTCCAACCACCACTTGAAGCATGACATTAACACTATTCACAATTAGGCTTGTGAACCTATAGAAAGTTTATCTTCAACTAATAAATATTAATCATAAATTGGATTATAAATAATGGAAATAAAACAAATATAAATAATATTAAATTACCTTAATGAAATATCCATATTATCTATAATTCATAACTTAGGGTAAAAGGACTCAAACCCTTCTCTACAAATAGCCCACTTAAAACTCCCAGAATACCTTGAAGTATAATAATAGTGATAATAACCTTTAAAAATTATGTAGATACCTTAAAATAATTTTTATTAATATATATGATACAATTATATCATTTTACCATTATAATATATAAATATAATATGGTCAAATGGCAATATTAGTCTTGTAGACTAATCTCATAACCTCACTATACACACACCTCACTAAAACAGACAAGCCAATTTGTGATCAAAATTTTCACTAAAACCAATGACCTAAAAAAATTATAAAAAACATGATAATTTATTAAAATACTTTAAAAACACCTCCATACACTTGGTTCTATCACTATTCCATGTTAATACATCCCTAACCATCTTCTCATTATTGCCTAAGTTTCTCACTATTTCCACCTTTAGGACTGTTAGAGATTGTATAACTTGGATGAATGATTTATAAAACCTAATGGATATAATTTATCCATATACCACCATTTAAATTTAATAAAAGTCTCAAACTTTATCCTCCATCTATTTAGAAACTTTGACTTGCTGAACTTTGATTTCTACATAGTTGTTTTCGAAATAAGGCCTCTCCTATAGGTTCCACTTACTCACTTGAAAAATATATCACACATGGAGATTTCAGGGATATTTTAATATATCCTAAAATCAATAAAATATCCATAAAAATCCATTACGATCGCTTCATAACAACTTCTTTCATATTAGGTCACTCTTATGATTTTTTGAGGGTTTAAACCATCTTTTACTATTACTAATCATGTATAAATATTATCCCCTCATTCCAAAAAATAATTATTGGAAATTTTATATATTAACCTTCCCTATATACCAAAAATATATTAGGTTCTCATGTATATGTTGTACATGTCGATGAATACTTGAAAACCCGTATCGGGTAGACAACTCTTCATCCCATGCACTAAGAGATCTTAAAACACTTTATAAAGACTAAAACTTCAAAATTTGACCTTATAATTGGTAAAAAGACATAGGAAAATCTATCACATCACTAAAAATTCTCACATTCTCATTCTTATCTTTAAAATATTACCTCATACCTCATTAGGCCATATTCTCTCTCTTTGCTTGCTTAGACCTTGACCTACAAACTACATTAGGCATTGAAACTAGCCTTCATGCTAATTTTTGTGTGATATCCACATCAATCACATAATAAATAATAATATCTCATTCTTATACATATCCATACATCCTTTAAATTCATAAAAAAATACCATTATACCTCATTAGGCTAGGCAAGGTCTAGAAGTGGTCGAGGTGCAAACTAGGTTTATAGGTCCTAGCCCTATAGGCTCACCCTAAGACTCACATGAGTGATAAAATGGCTTATCTACATGATAAATCAGCCTCATATAACCTCTCATTCTTTTTTTCATTCATATCACCAATCTATCATGACCCTTCACATAGAATACTAGGCATCCTATGCACATACCTTCTCAAGTCAATTACTAGGTTCAATCGCTTGAAAACCTTGACAAGGACCTTCCATGATAACCTTAACATTAATTTTTAATAATAATAAAATAAAAATAAAAATTATTAAACTATTTGAATCATTTAAAAACTGATCAATATCATCTCTCATAGCTACATTATTCAATGACCTCATGAAGACCTTTCCCAAGGACCTTTGACATCAATAAAAGCATCAATGCCAAACCTAAAAAACAATAAAAATGATCAACAAACTCCCCATTTGTCATTCATGGTAAAATACACTACAAACTAATAATTCTTATCTCCCCATCCTAGTCTTTCTCCCCATTTGACATAAATGACAAAGTGATGTATGCAACTCCTTAGATCACACTCCTTACAACAAAAATACTAAACACATAGAACTATGAGTTTATGATACAAAACAAAAACATTATCCCTTATCTCCATGCATACCTTCTCTGAAAAATTCACCTATTATTTGAGATAATGAGCATAATTATCACCCCTCAATACTTAGCTTCCTCAATGATTGCTATTGGTAGGAATTACACCCAATTCCTATCTTAGGTGTTCAAATGTTACCTTTGGAAGTGATTTGGTCAAAATGTGTACAATCTGATCCTATTTATAAAAATATTCATGTTTGACACTTTTTTCACTTACCTTCTCTCTTATAAAATGATAACTGATGGGAATGTGTTTGGTCCTTAAGTACATGATAGGGTTATTTGAGATGTTTATAGGTCTTATATTTTCCTAATAGATCGGGATAGGACAATAATTACTCCACATTCTAGTCTATTATGATTTGTTTCATCCATATGACCTAAGTTCATCATGAATATATTATAATTTATTCAACCTCATAAGTGGATAATGCTATTGATTGTTGCTTCTTGCTTATACATGAAACTAGGCACCCACCTAAGAATAAACCTCCTCCACTGGTACTCTTCTTATCATTTAGACTTCCTACCCAATCTGCATCTATATGGGCTATCAAATTTAACTCTTTAATTCTTAAATACCATAACCCATACTCCATAGTCCCCTTTAGGTACTTGAGTATCCTTTTGACTTCTTGTAGATGATACTACATTAGGTCTACTTGAAACCTTCCCATAAGATCTACTACTTGCATAATGTCAGATCCTAAAGGAGTGGTGAATAACAAACTTATAATCATTGACCTATATGATGTTTGATTGACCTTTGAAGATTAATATTTCTTTTTAAACTCACACCCTGTGATCATGGGTGTACTAACTGCCTTACAATCTTTCATCTCAAAGTTCTTCAACATCTCTCTTATGTACTTGTCTTGTGATATGAATATATATTTTTAGATTAGATGATGTAAAACCTAATAAATAATGATATTTTTCCTAAAATGGACATCTTAAACTCTTTCTTCATCATGTATACAAAGTCTTTGGTCATTTTCTCATTATTTCCGCAAAATATGATGTCATCCACATAGACAACTACTATAAACTACATCATTTATGTTGATGTATAGATTACTATCTATAACTCCTCTTTTAAATCCTTGATCCTATAGATACCAATCTAACCTAGCATTCCAAGATCTAAGAGCTTGCTTTAGACCATAGAGAGCCTTTTACAATATGAAAACATAGTCTTTATCATTTGATAGCAAGAACCCCTTAGGTTTGTCATTGTGCACTTTCTCTTCTAAATTCCCATAAAAAAGGTAGATTTGACATCTATCTAGTATACCTTGAACCTTTGAATCATGAATGTCATATAAATAATTTGATGGAATCTAATATTTATATTGGTGTAAAGGTATCCTAAAATTCTACCCCTTTAACTTGTGCATATCTCTTGCATACCAATCTATCCTTGTTCCTAGTAACTTCTCCATGTTCACTCAACTTGTTTTTAAACAACCATTTTATGCCAATGACATTCTTGTATTTAGGCTTAGGAACTAGTTCCCAAATTTCATTCTTCTCTATTTAGTCTAACTCCTTATTCACCTCATCTATCTATAAAAATTCTTTCCTTGCTTATATAAGATTCTTAGGTTCAATATTGGATAAAAGAGAAACATTCTCTTGATTTAGATTACTTACAAATATTATCCTTATTTGCATACCTACATTCTTATTGCCAATGATTTAAGATTTAGGGTGATCTCTTTGAATATGTCTTGAAGGTCCTCTTCAGTCCTATCTCTCTTCAACTTCTTATTCTTCCTCATCAACCTATATAGTATCCTCTTTATTATTGAATTCAAAATTCTCTAAAGCATCTTTTGACTATGAGTGTGATTTCCTTATCTCATCAATATTCACATTGGTGCTTTCCACTATCTTTTATATCCTCTTGTTATAAAATCTATCTTATGAGCTCAATCATGAGTATCCTAAGAATATTCCTTCATCAGATATGGAATCAAAATTTCTCAAGTCTTCATCATCTCTTTTATTTAAAGTGTTCCACATTTGTAGGTGTTCCATTCCATAGTTCATAAGGAGTCTTGTTGCCATTATTCACTATATGTCCTCTATTCAAAATTTATAATATAGTGATTACTACCTCTCTCTAACATCCATCAAATAATATAGACTTATTTAGCATAGTTCTATCCATCTCTTGAACTATCATATTGTTCTTTTCCACTACCCCATTTTATTGAGGTGTCCTAGCTATTGATAATTGTCTACTTATTCCATGAACCTCGTGAATGTAATCAAATTAATTAGAATAAAAATCTCCTCCTCTATCAGATCTTAGGCACTTGATATTCCCATTATTCTCATTCTCAAAAAGATCCATGAATTCTTTAAACTTGTTAAGAGATTCTGACTTTTCTTTCAAGAATGTAACCAAAGTCATTCTTGTGTAATAATCTATGAGTAACATGAAGTATCTATCTCATTTAATGATTTGAATTATTTCAGTCCCATAGATATTATTGTGTATTAACTCCAAGGGTCTTGTGGTAGATTATTCCTTGGACTTGAACCTTCTTCTAGTCTGCTTACCATGTTGACAAGCCTTTAAAAGTGTGTTTGTAGGTTTGGTGATCTTAGGCATGTTATTCATAGACTTATTAGTGTTAATTTTGACTAGATAATAAAATTTTAGGTGACCTAAGCTTCTTTACATAGACAAATATTATCTATCTTGATCATGAAGCATCTTTCCTTCTTGATCCCATTCAAGACATAAAGATTGTTCTCAGTCCTCTTAGCATTGGTTATTAGCCTTCCTAATTTGTCTTTATTTATATCACATCCTATATCATAAAATGTTAGTGTGTTTCCTTGATTTCAAATTTAGACTAAACTAAGTATTTTATGTTTCAAATCTTTCACATATGACACATTTTGTGTCTTTCTTTTCTCATTTTCCAAAATCAAGACACCTTTGCCAACTATATTGGCAGTTGTGTTGCCCACAAACCTCACTATTCCTATAGCACTCTTCTTTAATGGGATGAAATCATGTCTTTAATCATTTGGATTGAGAAACAACTATCTGTATACCATTTCATTACTTCATCTTGAATGTGAAAGGTAGTCTGAGTTATAAGAAAATCCTCTTTAGTCTTTTTTTACTTCTTAGCAGATAGTCCATCTTGACTCTTGAGCTCAATATGATTAGTCTTAAATTTATTTTGATAACATAAAAATGTTTGATACTTATCATGAAATATAGGAACTTCATATTTCTTGTTTAATTTTGAGGATTTTCAACTCTACTAGAGTAGAATATTGCAATGTGTCTTATATTGTGATAGATGTAGTAAACAAATTATTTATACTTACCTCTTGACTGATTACCCCTTTTCCCATGGTCCCATGATGGCTAATATTTTATTTCATTGGGATATATGATTGGTATTTTCATGTTGGTAATATTGACTTGTTATTACTTATGATGCTCTGTCTTAAAATTTCTCACCTTTTCTAGATATGTTCATTCTCAACCTTCAATAAATATAGATTTATCTTCAACTAGTCATACTCAACTTCCTTTGATATAAAATTTAAATTAACACTTTATAATTGATTCTTGAGTTCCTTTATAGTCTTATTTTTATGCTTCAAATCATCAAGGGCACTTATGATCTTAGCTTCAAGGTCTAATTAATCTTCTCCTTCTTCACTATCATATTGGACTTTTTCATCATACATGTTGATGAGGCCACCAATTTCTTACTTTTATAGCCTCATCCATGCTTAATATATGTCTTTTTCTATTTAAATCCCATAAATATCCATCACTTATACAAATAAATGAATGAAGTTATGATTTTGTATGTACAATGATTAATATATGTGTTATATTATAAATTATTCATGCTTTTCCTTGATTTAATTATATTGGTGTGACTTTATCTAAAAAACATTGAAAGGGTTATGAAATTTTTTATGATCTTGCTAAGATAGGATAATCATACCATTTATAGGCCTCACCTATAGGTTTCTTGTAGCCACTATATAATATGCACAACAATTGTAGGCTTTACCTACATGTTGCCTATAGCCACTGAAAAACACCTAAAACAACTATAGGCTTCAACTATAGGTTGCCTGTAGCCACTATAGGGTGCCCAAAATGACTAAAGGTTTCACATACAAGTTGTTTATAGCTATTGTAGAGTTCTTATAGCCACTATCTAAAAAGAGTCATTATTGAGGAGATCTTGTAGACACATTCAACTATCTTGGGGAGCCAAATGGATGAATGGGAAGAATCATAGTTGTTTTATGGATTCTCTACATGCAAGGAGACATTGTATGTGCTACCAAATATGGGAAACATAAGGATAATGAGAAAAGGAAAAAGAAAATAAAACAACAAAATAGTATGCCTCGTCTCTATCCTAGTCAAACTTAAAATAAGTAACTTCAGTTACTAACCACTTGAAGATTGCCTAGGGTAGTTTCTAAGTATTTATATTTTTTCATAGTTTGGTTTTTTGGGTTAAGATTAAATAAAATACCTTCTATATTTAAAGGCAAAACTTAGATCAGACTAGGAGTTAGATAATTTTGAGAAGGTAATAGCAATTTTTTTTAAACTATAACATTTATATTCAGAATTGAGTAATGAGAAAGATGAATTTGTAATAATTAATTTGAATTCTCTTAGAGAAGGATTGGAGCTCAATTTTGAATGAGGAAGGGCCCCCACAAAATGAGCTATTGTGAAGATCCTTGACCTCTTTAACTATTAGTGTGTTGTGTAAGTTGATTTTACTATTAAGTTTGATCATTTAAGTGTGATACATGTATGGTACATAAGTGTAGAATATCTACGTAATTCTATCATAGTAGTTTGATAATATATCTATTTGCTAAATTCAGCATACATTCATTATAATAGAACTATAAAATAAAGTTGATTTCTAAATAAGTAATGAATATATAGTGTTGACACTCTTAAAAAGCTTAAACACCCTGGGTTGATAATTAATGTTTAATTAGACTGGTGAATTTGGTAATCATTAAGTAATTAGTCTACACAATATTTTGTCATCATTTTTAGGGAGGGTGTCAATTATTAAATTTAAAATCAATTATTAAATTCCTTTGGTTAATGCACTATTCTACCTAGTTGAGCAAGTCAAGTGAGGACACTACAGTGACTTATGCTAGATGTCTATGTTCTTAGACAAATAGTTCTAGCTGGGCAAGTCAAGTGAGGGCATTACAATGTCTTATGCCAGATGCCTAAGATTCTAAAAGTAAATAGTGCATAAGTTACTTAATCCATATTTTTAGAATTTATTTTTTACAAAAAGAGATTTATTTTTGACAAAGTGTGCTTTTAATTTTCCTACTTTCATTTCCTATTTTCTAGAATAAATTTTCCTACTTTCATTTCCTACTTTCTAGAATAAATTTTCCTACTTTCATTTCCTACTTTCTAGAATATTTTTTCCTATTTTCAGTAGAAAATATTTACTACTTTCTCAAAGTATAATTTCAATTCCTATTGTTTTGATTTCAACATTCCTTTATTTATGCATTATTTTTTAAAAAATGGTTTGAAATAATTCCCTTGAACACACACACACACACACACACACAAAATTAACTCTATGCAGGAAGCGACGAAATAGCTAAAGGAGTGGCATAACATTTATGTAGAGAGAAAGATATTCTTGAGGGAGATTTCTACCGAACAAGCCACAAGTTGTTGTTGGGAAAGAACCACAAATACCTATAGAAACTAACAATCTTGTTAAAGAATATACCATAAGTTGAAAGGATCTTAAAGAATAGAACACTAAAAACTAAAGGAGGTAACTTGTAGAAGAAGCATTATTGGCTCTGAGAAAGGAAACATAAGTAGAAGAAACATTGGTGAGCTAGTAAAAAGAAATGAAGGAGAGGAACTACATGAATTAGAAACTCTATAGAGTAACATATTTACAACATTTTAGTAAGGATTTTTTTATTAAATCAAAGGAAGCTCAGGAGAATCTTTAGACCCTTCATCTAGTAAAAAGATAGAGGATCAGTAGATAAACATTTATTATCATACTGACCAAGGGATTGACATAGATTTTATGGATAAGATCATGAGTACCTTTGGTATTTATATAACAAGAAGTGCGATCATGAGCAGAGAAGGAGACTTTGTGGATGGCAATGGGAGTCTAGACATAATTACTTTTAAATTTCCTATTGTAAATTCAATAGGCATAAGACAAATGAAAAATATTTTTCCCTTAGCCTTGACCAATTTTAGAGGTGAATTATTATAAGACCTAGAAACATTCTTGTTTGAATTTGATATCCTTTGTAGAAGCTATGACTATAAGCAGGATGAAAAAAATTAAAACTTTTTCCAACTACTCTCAAAGACTCAACACTTTGTCGGTTTATGGGACTAGGTAGTAATTCAATCCACCCTTGGGAGGACATGAAAAAGAAATTTTTGGCCAAGTATAAGGAATATAGAAGAAGAATAATTAATAAAATAAATGACATCTTCAAGATGACTCAAGAGGGGGATGAATTCTTGGAGGACTATGTTGAATAGTTCATGTTTAATGTACAAACATTCAAGCAAAATGCACTTGGAGAATAACCTTTAAAAATCATCTTCTTGAAAGGAGGCAATGAAGATTGTCTAGAAGATTTGGACTTAATGAGTAGAGGTGATATTTCTCACCTACTATTCTTAGATATAAATGATCTGAACAAGAATTATTTTAGATCTACCATAAAAAAGGTTAGGGGTAGCAAGATTCCATTGGTAGCTACAAATGGCCTATAAAAAACTGAGGTTATTAACCTACTATAAGACATGAAATAGGATATCATTATCCATTTGAAAACCTAATTAGATAGCCGACACTCAAGATAAAATCAAGTAGATTTAGATCAAGCCTTGACCATTTTTTTTCTAGTATGTAAGAAGAAAAATGTTGATTGTAGATGTGATGAGGTTTTGGCTAAAGTATCTCACATCATAACTAAATAACTAGATACAATAGAGCTACATGCTATAAAATGAGATAGTGACCAGGTTTTATATGTTGCATAAAGAAGGCCATGGGTTTAATGACTACATTATCAAGGTATGAGATAAAATCCACCTTTTATAAATTCTACCTCTTTTAATTCACAATTTACAAATGCTACTCCCAATTAGATTAGGCCTTACATGAACATTCCACCTCCTAATTCTAGCTAGTAGCCACCTGAATCAAGCTAACCCACCACCTCTTGAAAACCTTGATAAAATGTATCCCCATCTTAGATGCAAGCTTGGTAACCACCCCAAGGCCCACCCTTCACAAACTAGTAGCAATAGCCTTAGAGACCTAACCTACCATGGGGAATCTCTCTAGGAGGATTTCCTCCATAATAGAAATAACCTTCTACTCTTATGGTGAATACATAAGATGCACTCAAGCCTAACTAGATACCTACCCAACCCATATAAAATCCTACAAATAAATTAGTGAAATCCAAATTTAGTAATGAGCTTGTTTAGTACCTAGCATACATGGTGAACATCAATGAAGTTTACCTTTATTTAGGGAGAGTTATACCACCCTTAGTACCACCCATAATAAGGGAGTCATATGATGAAACCTTATAAGAATATACTGACCCACCTTCATCACCTCAAGAACTCTCTAAACCAAAAAATAAAGCTATTAATGAAATAACTCCCCCATTTATAAAATGTCTCAGCCTTCAACACCATATAATTGAACCTAAGTTTGATTTCATGTGAAAAATTAAGAACCTTTGCATAAAATCCTTCTATTTTAGGCCATCAAAGGTGTACCCATATATTCCACATTTGTTAGAGACTTCTATCTATGAAAACTAGGAAGGAAGAAAAAAGACCCCAGTATTGTGCATTTGATTGGTTACCTAGTAGACATCATGCTAGGGAACACCCTACCAAGAAAATATTTAGATCTAGGATGGCCAATAGTAACATTCTAAATTTATGACTAATACTTGTCTAACACATTGATAGACATGGGGGATATAATAAATATAATGACAATCAAAACTATGCACAAACTATAGATGAATAATATTCATCCTACATCTACACTATTGCAAATGGTTGATAGGTCTATAGTCAAACCAAAGGGGATAATTGAATATAATCTAATCACTATAGATTATTGGGAGTATCTTATAGATTTTATTATGATGTATCCTAAGTATAATCTGGGTGAATACCTCTTTATCATTGGATGACCTTGAATTTACATAGTTGATGCCTTCATCAGCTATAACACATGTAACATGTTGATATCCAATAGATACCAAACTAAATAATTAGTTCTTTATCCCCTAGCATAATTGTTATTACACTAGAGCCTACATTATAGGCTGAAGAAGATGAGGCAGATTAGCCTTCCCTGATTCCTATATTTACCAAAGACCATGCATGCACATTGATTGATCAGGAGGAGGATACCATTCTCTCTAATATTCTTTAGCATAATCACCAAACTCCTACATATCTCAACCATTTGCAATGTGTTGAGTGACCATTTTCTAGCTTCTAGGAATTGGATAATTCGGATGCATCTATATAAAAAATATTCCACTAGTTGTTGCCTTATATCTATATCCAAACCAGATCCACTACAAATATGGAAATAATGAAATCACTTTCACAATAAATTTAATTCTCTCCAAGAAAAACATTTCTTATTAATATCAATTTGGAGTTAAATGAGGAAAAGTGCCTAGTCAACATGTTACATGCAAACCAACATGATTTTGCATGAGATTATGAGGATATGTAAGTAATTAGCATAGAAACATGCACACATAATATTTACATCAAAGAAGAGTACTAATCAATTAGACAACCAAAATGTAGGATGAGTCCATCTCTTCAAGAAATAGTCAAAATGGAAAAAAAAAAATTGACTACTAGATTTATATATCCCATCTCTGATAGTGAATAGGTGTCACCATTGGTAATTATACCAAATAAAATTAGAGAATTAAATGTATGAATATATTATAGGGATCTCAACTTAACAACTAGGAATGATCAGTTTCCTCTACCCTTCATTGACCAAGTGTTCGACACATTAGTAGGGAATAAATATTTTACCTTTCTAGATGGCTTCAGTGGTTACAACCAGATTAGAATTTCTCTTGAGGACCAAGAAAAGAACACCTTTACATTCCTTGGGGTACTTATATTTTATTACCATTTGGGATGTGTAACACTCTTGTAACATTCCATAGGGTTGTCCTAAGTATCTTTGCAGATATGACCAATGAATGTGTAGAAATCTATATGGATGACTTCACTATCTATGGAGAGACATTGTATGAATGCCTCAAAAACGTATAAAAAGTGTTAAAACACTATTAATATCACAATTTATCTCTCATCCATAATAAATTATACATTTTTATGACATAAGTTATTGTCTTAGGCCACCACATATATGTTGAAAGAATTAATGTTGACCCTGCAAAAATTAGTATCATCAAAAAATTTCTTATTCTTATAAAATAAAAAGATGTTAAGAGTTTTTAGGACATTCTAGTTACTAAAAGAGATTCATGAACAATTTTAGTAAAGTAAAATCACCATTGTTCACCCTTCTAACTAAATATGCTAAATTTCTCTAGACTCCTACTTGTGATACAACTTTCAAATAATTGAAGGAATTATTGAGCACCACCCCTATTCTACATGGTCCTGATTGGAAGCTTCCCTTCCAAATTCACATAGATTATCTAGATACTACCCTCAGAGCTGTGCTCAGCCAAAAACAATAAGTACTCAATTATGCCATCTATTTTGTAAGTAAAAATCTATAGGCAGTAAAATTAAATTACATAGTTACTAAAAAAGAGTTCTTGGTATTAGTTTATACTATCAACAAGTTACATCACTAAATCATAGGGTATCAGGTATTTGTTCATATAGAACATGTAGCCATTTATTACCTTATAAATAAACAAACTATTTTAGCTAGAGTGATAAGATGGTTGCTCTTATTACAAGAATTTGATATCACCATTGTAGATAAGTCTGATTAGGATAATGTGGTGGATGACTTTTTATCATGCCTGTAAACTCCTAAATAGGATACCATAGTGGATGAATCATTTCTAGATGAGTACCTATTCTATCTCACCCTTAACACACCTTGGTATGCTACTATTGAAAAATACCTTGTAATAGGGTTCCTTCCATAATACTTCCTCCCCAAACAAAGGTGAGTATTGATTCACAAAAGTGCCAGATATTCATGGTTGTCTGGATTCTTTTTCTATACTGGGCCTAACTCTATCATTAGAAGATGTCTCATATAAGATGAAGTTCTAGATATGTTCAAGCATACCATGATGAACCCTGTAGAGGACACTTTGTATCTAATTATAGAATAATCAAAATTTTAAATATAGGATACTATTGGCCCTCATTCCATAAAGATGAAATAAGATATACTAATCATTTTGATAGATGTTAGTATACGAGGAGATCCACACATTTAGATGAAATTCATTTGCAACCCCAGATGGTGCTTGAACCATTTGAAAAGTGGGGCCTATACTTTTTGGGACCTTTTGATCTAAAATTTAACAACAAAGAGTACATCCTTGTCTGTATTGAATATGTCACTAAATGGGTGGAAGTAAAGGCTCTTACACATGTCAAGGATGGGAAGGTGGTAGCATTCCTCTATGAAGAAATATTTACTAGATATGGTGTGCCACATGAAATAGTCACTGATCAGGGACCCCAATTCTCTATTAATTTAATTACTACCTTAGTCTAGTAATATGAAATTAGGCATGAGAAATCAACTCCATATCATCCACAGTCTAATGGACATGTCAAAATCACCAATAGGGAGTTAGAAAATATTTTTATAAAGACTATTAGTCTATCTCATAAGGATTGGGAAGCTAGGCTTATTGAAGTTGTGTGGGCTTACTGAATTACAGGGAAGAACACTACAAGATTCACTCCATATGAGTTGGTATATGAAAATGAACTTGTCTTGTTAATTGAATTTGAGTATAAGACCTTATGGATAATACTAGAACTTGGGATGGATATATCTGAAGACCAAAAAGAAAGGCTTATATAGTTGAATGCCTTATATGAATATAGATAATAGGCATTACATAGCACAAATATTTTATAACAATGGTGGATTAGATGACATGATAGGTACATTAAAACTAGGCAATCCTATATAAGAGATTGGGTCCTTTTTAACTCCAAATACAAGGACCATAAGGGTAAACTCTAGACCAAATGGCTTGGTAATTTTGAGATTGAGCATGTTTTTGACAATGGAGTAGTCCAACTCCAAACCATTGATCTAGTGATATTACATCTACTAGTCAATGACCATAGACTCATGTTGTACAAAAAGCCACTTACTCAAGATCAATTTACTAGTCACATATGCCATGCCCTTGATAGGCATGTTTCCTCACTAGATAATGAGAGCACTATTACACACTCAGATGAAGAAGGAGAGGAGGACATCCTTGCCCTCCTCTAGTATGATGAATGAGATGTTAACCTAGTGTTTGATAAGTCACATTTCTAGGTGACTTGGCCGAGACCTTGAATAAACATTCTACTACAAACAATAGTTAGAGTTAGAATATATATATATATATATATATATATAAAATAATAATGAAAACCCATTTTTGGGCATTATTGGTAGCTTTTTGATAGAAAACCATCCTACTAGCTACCCAAATCCTAGAAAAAGGCCTAAGTAGAAAAATAATTTGCTATTTATTTAGGGGTAGAAATAAAAATAAATTAAAAAGGGAAAGTGGGAAAATATGTACAGGGAGGGCATTCCCTCCAATCCCAACTATTCACATCAACACAAGTTTTCTTCAATTGCTATGGGCATTTGTGTAGCTACTACGAGCACCTTCTACATAGTTATCTATCACTTTACATCTTAATATGAGAAATTCTATAGTTAATTTAGGTACCCTCTCATTCCTATTCTCACCTTTCTATTATAGCATGCAAGATAGATCCTCTTACAAATCTCACCTATGGCTTGGTTATTGGCTTTTGGTCATTTCATAAAAGTAATCAGACAATATTGTGGAAAAATGAAGGAGGATTGAGGAATCAAATATCAAATATATTAAGTAAAAATAACCATAAATACCAAGTTATAGAGCCACAACAAAGTATATAACTTCCCTTTCCATGTGGAAGTGTTGTAGACCAAAATTTATGCTTATAAGAGCACTCATGATTCATTTTTAGTTTTGGTCATTTTATGAAGATCATTTCACTATGTTGACCAGTAAGATATTAGATTGATTTGGAACATAGATTAATATTTGAAGACCCTATTAATTATTATCACCAATCCCACTAAAAACAAAACCTCTAGGGCATAATCAACATCTAGACACTTATCACCCAGTTTATGTAGATGAAGGTCACTAAGTAGTAATACCCTTAGATATCTACTCAATATCTCCCATCCCATCCCTTAGATCACTCATATTTTCAATTTCCACCTTATGGTAGGATATTAGTCATTTATCCTCTAAGTCTTAGACCCTTATTCCATGTAGAGTATCCTACATCACATGCACATGAGCTATAGGCATCATCAATACCTAACCACCAATGATCTCCCAATCACTTTACAAAGGGTACACTTCACTCCAATTACAACTACCAACCCAATCACTACATCTATTAAGCATTCACATGCAAATATTTTCATGCCAACACACATGTGACTCCCTAGGCATCGCATCAAAAAAACTATTGTTAAAAGGTATGTTGTATCTTTTATCATTGAAAATATTTTCATTATTCTAATATAGGACATATGGTATTAATAAATCATATTTAGTTATGACTTTAGTCATTCATTCAAAAGTCTATCACATCACCTCTAAACCTGTACTTTTATTCCTCATGATGACCCATCTTATCCCATACTTCCTACTCATTCCACGTCACCTAAAGATAGGTGACAGCTCAAGTGGGGGAGAATGTTGCAAGTTAAAACCTCACATGTCATGGTAACCCTTGAGATGCCATAATTTTCAACCTACAACCTCACATCTTCCATTATTGAGCTAGACCCTACAACCAATAACTTCACATTCACCATTCATGAACCAAACCCTAAAACCTATAAACCGCACATTTGCCATTATAAAATAAACCTACTGTAGGTAAATTTACATAGGTCCAAAGAGTGTATAGTTGACTATTAGTCCAAGGGACTGAGAATTTAAAATGGGAGGGTTAGTCATATAGAGAGACCCCTCAAACCATAGGCACTTATGAGGAGACAAATCTAGTTGGGATGTATTTCATAGAGATGGTTAGACAACCTATTTTGAATGGTTACAACATTTTTTAGAGCCTATTATTAGGGAATTTGTAGGTTATTTTTATAAAAATTAAGCCACTGTATGTGGCATCATATTTCTAGTTAATGAGACCTTGGTGAGCCAAGTAATTGGGATACCAATCATGGGGAAAATTTTGTAGGATAGACCCAATGGCAAAGAATCTAGGTAGTAGTTTTGTCAAGAAAATGAAATATTGGTATTAAAGAAAGGGGGTATGGAAAGACTTATCATACCTATAGAATAGAGAGAGATAACATCATATATTATCAGGTACATGACCTATGAGGGAGGGTATTCCCTCATTTACACTCTTTAGTTCAAAAGTTTTAATCATTTAAGACATAATAGAGTCATTAATGTTCCAAAAAATTTATGGAATATTTTTAAAATAATCTCCAAAGAATATCAAAAGGGCATTGAAATAGTCCTATCTCACCACTACCTAATATGGCTCATAATTAAAAAAGGAGTAGATTTTCTCAGACCTGACCTCACTTGGGAGTAATTTCTGGCCCTAGAAAATATTGCACCCCAACAAGAAGAGGGAAATAATGAGAGGGAATACCCTAAGGAGAAACCCCAACAAACTATTAAAAAATATATTAAGGGAGATAGTTATATTGGTCAGCTCCTAGCCACTGAAGGTCCATTTGAGACTACTATGGGAAAGAATAATAGGAGAAGCCTAGTCTTATTCCCTTCTGACACAAAGGGGGAAATCCCACAATATCATGTCCTTTCTCCCATTATGTACTCACCTTATATTGATTCATCCACACTATCTCATATTGGATAAGAAGATGTTCCCTTGTCAATTGATGCACAAGTAAAACAAACTCAATGAGTCACCACTCTTGTAAGGAAAATTAAAACCAAGGGGAAGAAACCTGTGGTGTCAAAAATAAGGAGACCTCCTCTTAGGGTATCTCAAAAGATGAAGAAAAAAATACCAATACAACATCCTTAACCATAGCTATCAGTGATGATGAAGAACCAAGGAAAGATCCTAGGCTTAAGAAAACCCTTGATGTATTTAAAATAGAGGAATGGTGCAATGATGAAGGATATACTAAGGTAGAAGAAGATGAATGGTCACCTCTCCCATCTAGATTCTTTTAGGACATTGATCTCCTTAATAACATTGGATACACAAAGGAGGAATTGAGAGAGGTAGAGCAGCATGCAGGAGAATAAGAATTAGTTGAAGAGGTTATGAAAAAAAGAAGAGAATAAAGAACTAAAAAGAAAGTGAGGGATTGAAATGTTTCTAGGAGTAGCAGAGTTTGTAGAACCCTTAAGGGATAAAGAGAAGATAGTGGAGGAACCTACAACATCCTCATCCACCTTGGCCATAAAAACCCCTATAACAAAGTATGATCTATCTTTGGTACCATTCTATCAAGGATTTCCTCCTCCATTACCCCTTACACCAACACCTAGTATAGAAGAAGTTATTGATGTGGAGTTTTCAACCACCTCTCTAGTAGAGACTAATGATCTTTTATATTTTTTGAAGAAAACATTTAGTAATAATGAAGCCTACCATAAATAATTGGTGCAAAGATTCAATAGATATGTTGAATCAAAATAAAAACATGATTAATTACAAGAAGAATTGGAATTTCTAAAATTAGGATTAGATATCTAAAGGAAAAGATTGGCAAATTACATGAAACTACTAAACTATTGATGGAGTGAAAACCCCCTTCTAGGGTGTATGCTATATATTTTGAATAAAAATGGTTGAAATTCAAGTATGATAGGATTTATAATGATCATCCTTATATGGTCTGTGACCCAAGATCTTTCTTTAATGAGTATAGACATGATGATCCTAATCTTCAAGCCCAACTAAGTGAATTCTACATTCACCAATATGTCATTCCTAGTGATACAAAATATAATCCCAACATCTATTTGGGGGATGCCCTATTAAATCATTTTATTCATATGTTTTGAATAAAATTAAAATAAGAAAACAAATGGGAGAATATTAAGAAAAGGAAAAACAAGCCACACTGATGATTAGGAGTGAATCCAAAGATTCAAATGTTGTAGTGGAAGAATGAATCTCATTTATAAACATAAATGCTCCATAAGAATGGGTTGTCAGAAAGTAGATGGAAGTCTAGAACCACTATTTGAATCTCATGGAAGGAGATGGAAGGAAAATATTTATTGCCTACTCTCATATATGGGTAGAACTCTTAGATTCCTTTAAAAGGAAGGAACCGTACTCCCCTCAAAACCTTAGGGAGGCCATCCATAGAGTATACTTGTGTATTTAACTTGTCAGGAAGTGGAGAATACAATGGTTGGGATTAATGTTTCAACCCCCTATATTCTAGTTCCTAATTCTTGAATGAGAAAGAAATTTTATAGCTAACATAGATGTAGAGAATAAAATATCAAAACACATTGAGAATGCTAAATGTTTTTACATATTGGAAGGATCAGGCTATCCTGAACCCCTAGACTTTAGAAAATTTAGTGGTTTTAGAATGTAACCAAGGCTTGCTTGAGGTCAAAAAAAAGACTAAGGGGAGTGATGAGGCCATTAATAACTTACTTTTATATCATCATCCATGTTTAGTATATGTCTTTTTCCATGTAAATCCCATAACTATCCATCACTTATGCAAATGAATGAATAAAGTTATGATTTTATATGTA
Source organism: Torreya grandis (assembly GCA_037957365.1). Lineage (NCBI taxonomy): Eukaryota > Viridiplantae > Streptophyta > Pinopsida > Cupressales > Taxaceae > Torreya > Torreya grandis. The sequence continues at coordinate 1,517,747 of JARHVA010003143.1, forward strand.
CATTAATATATATGTGTGTTATGTTATGAATTATTGATGCTTTTAACTAATTTAATTATATTGGTGTGACTTTATCTAACAAATATTTGAAGGGTCATGAAATGCTATAAGATATTTATAATCCATAACTACTACAGGATGCCCATAGAAATTGTAGGCCTCACCTATAGGTTGGTCATAGCCACTATGAAATACCTACTACAATTTTAGGCTTCACCTATAGGTTACTTGTAGCCACTTTAGAACACCTTTATCAATTATAGGCTTCACCTACAAGTTTCCTATAGCTATTATAGAGTTACCATACTAACTAAAGGTTTCACCTATAAGTTTCTTGTAGATATTGTAGAGTGTTTATAGCCACTATGTAAAACAAAGTCATTTCTGAGGAGATATTGTAGACACATCTAACTATCTTAGGGAACCAAATGGATGATTGGGAATAATCAGTTATTTTACATATTCCTTAAATGAAAGGAGACATTAGATGTGATGCCAAATATGGGAAAGATAAGGATAATGAGAAAAGATAAATCGAAATAAAACAACAAAATAATATGCCTTATCTTTAACCCAATCAAATATAAAATAAATAAATTCAGTTACTAACCACTTTAAAGTTGATTGGGGTAGTTTATAAGTATTTGTATTTTTTCTTAGTTTGGTGTTTTTGGTTAAGAGTTAATAAAATACCTCTTATATTTAAATACAAAACCTAGATCTGACTAGGAGTTAGATAATCTTGAGAAGGTAATAGTAGAAGTTTTTGAACTATAACATTTGTATTCAGAATTAAGTGATGATAGATTTGAATTCATAATAAGTTTGTGGATTATCTTAGAGAGGGATTGGAGCTCAATTATAAATTAGGAAGGGCACCCTCAAAATGAGATGTTATGAAGATCCTGGCCCTCTTTAATTATTAGTGTGTTGTGTAAGTTGATTTTACTATTATGTTTGATTATATAAGTGTGATGCATGTATGGTTTATAAGTAAGGAATAGTTCTTTAATTATATCATATTAGTTTCATAATATATTTTTCTAGTAAATTTAGGATAAATTAATTATACTACAACTAGAAAATCAAGTTGAATTTGAATTAGTAATGCATATACAGTGCTGACACTCTTGAAAAACTTACGCACCCTAGGTTGATAATTAATGTTTAATGAGATTGGTGAATCTGGTAATCACTAGGTAGTTATTTTTCACAACACATGTTTTCTTCTTGATTTTGATCATTGGACATCTTGTGCTTCTTATGATTACCTTTAATCTATTAGACTTGATTCAAAGGACCAAGCTCTGATACAAATTTTTGGAAGCATAATGACTGGGAGCGGGGAGGTGAAGTAGTCTTCAAAAAAATTTACAACTTTAATTTATCATTCATGAACTATAAAATCATTATATTTAACTGGTAACACATCAATAACCATTTATATGACCATGAGATAATATCATAACATATAAAATAGTTATTTGAGTGGAAAACCTTAAAGGGGAAGAAAACCCACTGATATATACAAATATACTATAGTCTTATAAGATAAAAACAAAATTTAGTAAATCACAAACTTCACATGGAGCACCAATCCCATATATATAAGCACCAACTCAACTAGGCTTTAGTAGCTACCTCTTTAGCTCTTCACACTCTTTTATCCCTCTCAAACTATGTTCTAGGCTCCCTCACTTAACTAGATCTCTTCAAGATAGATTAGGTCCTTTAAACTTGATATTAATTTATAATACCCATATTATATCTTCATTATAGTTTATATGAACCCTTTTTATGGTCTAAAATACCTCCTTTATCTCTTTAAATTTTTATATCTTCTTCTTCAACTCACTCATTATCATCCTAGATAATTAGGCCTATTAGGCCTTATTCTTATACTAAGTTATAGTTCATACACCACTTGATTGACCATACACACTTGCCCACTTATATTATATACAAAATAGACCTTAGTTAATTCCAAAAACATGAACCAAATATTACATTATGTTATCCATATCTCAAATGGACCAAATCCTTCTTTAGGCCTTAAGGAGACCCAATTCAATTAGGCCTTCATTAGTACATGTTACCCTTTAATCTTCTTGGAAAAATTTAAAACACCAAAAAATGTAGGAAAACTAATATACCACTCAAATAGAGACATAATAATATTGACTTAGGTCCATTACACATTTTAGCTCCAACCACCACTTGAAGCACACCATTAATACTGTTCACAATTAGACAGGTGAACCTATATAAAGTCTAACTTTAAATAATAAATATTAAGCATAAATTAGATAATAAATAATATAAATATAACACATATACATAGTATATATTACCTTATGGACATCACCATATGACTTATACATCACAACTCAAGGTAAAAGGAATTAAACCCCTCTCAGCAAATAGCCCACTTAGAACTGTCAAAATACTGTGAAATATAGTCATGGTGATAATGACCTTCAACACCTATGTAAATGCCTTAAATTAATTATAATTAATGTATATGATCCTATGATATCATTATACCATTATCATATAGAAAGATAATATGGTCAAATGGTAACATTGGTCTTGCAAACCAATCTCATAACCTCACTATACATAGACCTCACTAAGCTAGATAAGTTAACTTTTGATCAAATTTTTAACTATAACCACTAACCTCCAAAACTTATACAAAATATTATCATGAAAAAACACCTCAATGAACATGGTTCCATCACTATTCTAGGTTAACACATTCATAATCATCTTCTCATTGATGCTTGGGTTTCTCACTATTTCTACCTTTGGGCATGTTAGTGATTAGCTAACTTGGTGTTAGGCTATGGAGCTAAAAGCTTCACTGATGCAAATGGAAGAGGTTGCTAAGTTGAAAAGCAACCAACATCAGTCTGATCAACTAACATTAGTCATCTTCAGTGTTCATAGTAACTGACGTCAGTTATGGGTCGGCTGACATTGGTTAGACAGGCACCAATGTCAGTAGCCTGTGTGTGCATGCATTTGCATGCACTTCCAGAACTGGTCTTAGTTTAGACAGACAGTTTGTTTACATGTGAAAGACTAATTTTAGTCTGGATTCTACATTTTTAATTATTTTAATTAGAATTCTAATTATTGTTTGAATGGGATCTATATAATAGACTCATGGGGCTGTATTGTAATCAAGGACAAGAAAGAGACCCTTCTAATTATAAGATCTAGGTTTGAAGGTGTGCAAGACTAGGTTAATCTATAGGTTGTTGCAAGATCATGGGAGATCTACATGGTAAGTAATATCAGGTTGATTTGTAGGTTGTTGCAAGATTAGGGAGATCTACTTGGAATACTTTGAGTACTTGGTACTAGCAGTATTGTTACTGACTGGTGGAGGGTACAACTCTGTGTTTGAGTTGTGGTTGTAATTGGTTGTGAGAAAAAGAATCTTGAGGGAGAGTTACTGGTACACCCAAGAGGTGTTGGAAGAGTGCAATATCTCTATTATATTTCCTTCTAGATGAGTTGAATACAAGATTGTATTGTCTCTCAAATTATGTGTTATTTATGATTTCTAGTTACTTATTGCTTCTGGTTAAATTCCATGTTTAGTTTCTTATACAAGGTAATCAATTATGCTCCTAATCCTGACAAAGTGGTATTAGAGTTGTTTGTTATTTTAGATCCTGACAAAGTGGTATTAGAGCAGGGTTGTAGGTTCATTAGAGCCTAGTTCAGAGCAGGTTTGTCTTTGATTATAGTTCACTCTCAGGGGTTTTTGATTGAGTGGGAATAAATCAATAGCAAAAAAAAGTAAGCTAAGAATTGATAAATTCAATGGCAAGAATTATCAATTATGGAGGATGCAGATAAAAGATTATTTGTTTTAGAAAGATATGTACTTACCATTGGGTGGGGTTGCAAGAAAGCCCATGGATATGAAAGATGAAGAATGGAATGTTCTTGATCAAAAGGCTATGGGATCTATAAGGTTGAGCCTAACATCATCTATGATTTCAAGCTTATCATAGGCTAAGACAATGGTAGATTTAATGGAATCTTTGGAAAATTTATATGAAAAACCCTCAGCTTTAAATAAGGTATTTTTCATGAATCAATTATTTAATTTGCAAATATTGGATGGTGGATCGGTACACAGTCATCTTAGTGATTTCCATGGATTAGTAAATCAGCTAGTTTTAGTCAATATTGCTTTTGATTATGAAATTAAGGCTCTCTTAATCTTATGCTCATTACTTGAAAGTTGATATAGTTTGGTAATGGCAGTTAGTAATATTGCATCTGCTTCAAATATTTTGAAAGTTGATGATGTTGTTAGTGTAATCTTGAATGAAGAAATTCATAAAAAAATCACAAGTGAATCATTAGGTAATGCTTTATGTGTTGAAAGTAGGGGAACTCAAAGAGAGAAGATCGAGCAAGGGAAATCAAGGTCAAAGATAGGCAGGAGATCTAGACCTAGGCATGGTAGTAAAATCTACTGGAATTGTGGAAAGAAAGGGCATGTAAAGAAATATTTTTGGCTGGTAGAAGATCAGCATGAAGGAAATGAAGAAGTAGATGTTTCAGGTGTTGTTGCATAAGATGCTCTTGTATGTTCCTTAGATAAAGTGGAATCTTGGGTTTGAGATTCTAGTGTGTCTTTTCATACAATCCCAAATAAAGATTTTTTTCATGAATATGTCCAAGGAGAATTTGGAGAGATTTATTTAGGGGATGGTAAGCCTTTTCAAATGGTTGGAAAAGGGAAATTGCAGCTCAAATTGTAGATGAGCAACACATGGGTGTTGAAGGAGGTCATGCATGTCCCAGTCCTGAAGCAGAACTTGATTTTTGTTGGAAAGTTGGGTGATGAGGGATGCACAGTAACTCTCACAGTGGATTCTTAGAAGGTTTCCAAGGGTGTACTTGCTTTAACAAGAGGTAAGAAAGGAGGTAATCTTTATTTATCTACTTATATTACTGATTCTCCTTCTAGTTTATCTACTTCAAATGTTGATACGAAGATGTGGCTCTGTACGCTTGGTCACATGAGTAAGAAGCGGATCCATGTTCTTGAGTTAAAAGGTAAGAGTTTAGATTTAGGAAGCATAGATCAAGAATTTTTTAAGAAATGAAAGAAAGTGAGGTTTCTTGAAGCTCATGCTACAAGAAAGGATTGGGTCTATTGCATAAATAAGAAATCTGATGTTTTTGATAAGAACAAGAAAGCCTTGGTTTTCAAGGAGGAAATGACAAATAGAGATCAACTCAAGGGGCTAAATAATTTTGAGTAGGGCACTATGGACAAGGTTATGATCCAAGGTAAGCTCATGGGTAAAAATTCATAACTCACAGGAAAACATAGTTACCGACGTCAGTCAAGTAGAACTGACATCGAATAGGTAGGTACCAATGTTGGTCATGTGCAAACCATACTCAGTGGTGTCAGGAAGGTGGTGATCGATGTCGATCAATGAAATGACATCAACAACAAGGTGGACATTAATGTTGGTAAGGGAACTAGTGTCAATGATTAGGTGGGATCGACATCGGTCGAGTGTAGACTAGGGTTGACCAAAAAATGGATTTTGGGTGGATAATAAGCTATCACAGAGTCTCAAAGACTGATGAGGAGAATTGAAAGGGTAAGTAAGCCTCAAATTCATTATTCCCCTTCTTTAGACTACTTGTTTCTCACTAATGGTCATGAACCTAAAAGTTTTAAAGAAGCAGAGCAGGTAGAATCCAAGAAATAGTGGGAGCATGATATGAATAAAGAAGTTGATTCCTTGAATGAGAACCAAATGGGAGATTCGGTAGAGTTACCAAAGAAAAAGAAATCACTGAAAGATGAATGGATTCCTATGTTAAAGAAGAGAGAGAATGGACACGTGAGATTGAAGGCCAAGGTATATGGTCTTGAGTAGGTTACAAGACAATGAAGGTTTGACAGGTGTATGACAAAGCATGGCCTTAGTCAATGTCAATGTAACCATTGTGTTTCCTTTACCAAGTTGGATAATATTAGCTACATTATTCTATTACTGTATGTTGTGTGTATGCTTGTTGCAGGGTCACACATGAAGGGAGTTGCTGAGCTAAAGGTAAAGTTAGTTCAAAGCTATGTCATGAAGAATTTGGGAGCAGCAAAATTCTTTGGCATGAGTATTCCTAGAGATAAGGAAGATCACAAGTTGATGTTGTCTCACGATGATTGTGTGAATAAGGTAGTGGCAAGGTTTAAGATGCAAGATGCAGAACTGGTTAGCACACCTATGGATGGACAGTTCACATAATAGTGTCCAAATTCACATGATGAGGTTGAGTACATGTGTACTAGACCTGATATTGACCAAGTAGTGGGTGCTGTCAGCAAGTTTGTGGCCAATCCAAGAAAGAAGCACTGGAAAGTAGTTTAGTGGATTCTCAGGTATCTAAGAGGGACCAGTAATAAGTTAACATGTGATGCAGGGTTAGGGACTTCTCTACATGGGTATGTAGATTTGGATGTGGTAGGGGACTTGGATGATAGGTGTAGCACCATAGGATGTGTGGTGGTTGGTCTTCAAGATTGAACTTGAAGAGGGATACAAGCTAAGAAACAAAATTAGATGATGTATAGGTATAGGTACAGGTGTAACTATTTATCTCCAAGTGCGAGATTTTTAGGTTATGGAGATAAAAGCTTCCCTAATGTAAATGGAAGCGATTGTTGAGTTATAGAGCAACTGACCTTAGTCTGATCAACTAACGTCAATCATCTTCATTGTTCATAATAACTGATGTTGGTTATGGGTCAGTTGACATCGGTTAAACAGGCACTGATGTTAGCAGCCTGTGTGTGCATGTGTTTGCATGTGCTTCTCGAACTAGTCTTATTTTAGACAGACAATTTGTTTACATGTAAGAGACTAATTTTAGTCTTGAGTCTACATTTCTAATTATTATAATTAAAAGTCTAATTATTTTTTGCATGCAATCTATAGAATAGAATCATGGGGTTGTATTGTAATCAAGGATAAAGAAGAGATCCTTCTATGTATAAGATCTAGGTTTGCAGGTGTGCAAGACCAGGTTGATCTATAGGTTGTTGTAAGATCAGGAGAGATCTACATGGTAAGTAAGATCAGGTTGATTTACAAGTTGTTGCAAGATAGGGGAGATCTACTTGGAGTACTTTGAGTACTTGGTACTGGCAGTATTGTTACTGACTGGTGGAGGGTACAACTCTATGTTTGAGTTGTGGTTTTAATTGGTTATGAGAGAAAGAACTCTTGAGGGAGAGTTACTGGTACACCTAAGAGGTGTTGGAAGAGTGTAATCTCTTTATTGTATTTCCTTCTCGATGAGTTGAATACAAGATTGTATTGTCTCTCAAATCTTGTGTTGTTTATGATTTCTAGTTACTTATTACTTTTGGTTAAATTTTGTGTTTAGTTGCTTATACAAGGTAATCAATTGTGCTCCTAATCCTGACAAAGTGGTATCAGAGTTGTTCATTGTTCTAGATCTTGACAAAGTGGTATCAGAGTGGGATTGTAGGTTCATTAGAGCCTAGTTCGGAGTAGGTTTGTGTTTGATTACAGGTCACTCTCAGGGGTTTCTAATTGAGTGAGTAAAGCAATGGCAGAAAAAATTAAGCTAAGAATGGAGAAATTCAATGGCAAGAATTATCAATTATGGAGAATACAGATAGAAGATTATCTGTATCAGAAAGATCTGTACATACTTTTGGGTGGGATTACAAGTAAGCCCATGGATATGAACGATGAAGAATGGAATGTTCTTGATCAAAAGGCTCTAGGATCTATAAGGTTAAGCCTGGAATCATCTGTGATTTCTAGCTTATCACAAGCTAAGACAATGGTAGAGTTAATGGAATCTTTGGCAAATTTATATGAAAAACCCTCAGCTTCAAATAAGGTATTTCTTATGAAGCAATTATTTATTTTGCAAATGTTGGATGGTGGATTGGTACACAGTCATCTTAGTGATTTCCATGGATTAGTAAATCAGTTAGTTTTAGTCAATATTGCTTTTGATGATGAAATTAAGGCCTCTTAATCTTATGCTCATTACATGAAAGTTGGGATAGTTTGGTAATGGCAGTTAGTAATATTGCATTTGTTTCAAATATCTTGAAAGTTGATGATGTTGTTATTGTAAGCTTGAATGAAGAAATTCATAAGAAAAGCACAGGTGAATCATCAGGTAATGTTTTAAGTGTTGAAAGTAAGGGAAGGCAAAGAGAGAAGATCAAGCAAGGGAAATCAAGGTCAAAGATAGGCAAGAGATCTAGACCTAGGTATGGCAGTAAAATCTATGTGAATTGTGGAAAGAAAGGGCATGTAAAGAAATATTGCTGGTTGGTAGAAGATCAGCATGAAGGAAATGAAGAAGCAGATGTTGCAGGTGTTATTGCAGAAGATGCTCTTGTATGTTCCTTGGATAAAGTGGAATCTTGGGTTTTAGATTATGGTGCCTCTTTCCATGCAACCCCAAATAGATAATTTTTTCATGAATATGTCCAAAGATACCTTAGAGAGATTTATTTAGGGGATGCTAAGCCTTGTCAAATGGTTGGCAAAGGGATAGTGTAGCTGAAATTGCAGACGGGCAACACATGGGTGTTGAAAGAGGTCATGCATGGCCCAGTCTTGAAGTGGAACTTGATTTCTATTGGAAATTTAGGTGATGAGGGATGCACAGTAACTCTCACAGTGGATTCTTGGAAGGTTTCCAAGGGTGCACTTGTTTTGGCAATAGGTGAGAAAGTAGGTACTCTTTATCTATCTACTTATATTATTGATTCTCCTTTTCATTTATCTACTTCAGATGTAGATGCGAAGATGTGGCTTCATAGGCTTGGTCAAATGAGTAAGAAGGGGATGCATGTTCTTGGGTCAAAAGGTAAGAGTACGGATTTGGGAAGCATAGATTGAGATTTCTATAAGTAACAGAAGAAAGTGAGGTTTCTTGAAACTCATGCTACAAGAAAGGATCGAGTCTATTGTACAAAGAGGAAATCTTATATTTTTGACAAGAACAAGAAAGCCTTGGTTTTCAAGGAGGAGGTGATGGATAGAGATTAGCTCAAAGAGCTAAATAATTCTGAGTAGGGTAGTCTGGACAAGGTTATGATCTAAGTTATGCTCATGGGTAAAAAGTCATCACTCACAAGAAAACATAGTTACTGATGTCGATCAGGTAGAACCTACATCAAACAGGTAGGTATCGACATCGGTCATGTGCAAACTAGACTCAGTGGTGTCAACCAGATTGTGACTGACATCAGTTAGGGAATTGACATCACCAACAAGGTGGACACCAATGTCGGTAAGGGAACTGATGTCGATGATCAGGTGGGATTCACATCGATCGAGTGTAGACCAGGGTCGACTAGAAAATGGATTTTGGGTGGATAGTAAGCTGCCAAGGAGTCTCAAATGCCCATGATGAGGACTAAAAGGATATGCAGCCTCAAATTTGTTATTACCCTTCTTTAGACTACTTGTTGCTCACTAATGGTCAAAAACTAAGAAGTTTAAAAGAAGCAGAGCAAGTAGAATCTAGTAAACAGTGGGAGCATGGCATGAATGAGAAAGTTGATTCCTTGGATGAGAACCAAATGGGAGATTTGGTAGAGTTGCTAGCTGAAAAGAAAGCATTAAAAGATGAATGGATTTCTAGGTTAAAGAAGAGAGAGAATGGACACGTGAGATGAAAGGCTAGGGTATATGGTCTTGAGCAGGATGTAGGATAATGGAGGTTTGACAAGGTGTATGACAAAGCATGGCTTTAGTCAATGTCAATGTAACCATTGTGTTTCCTTTACCAAGTTGGATAATATTAGCTACATTATCCTATTACTATATGTTATGTATATGCTTATTGCAGGGTCACACATGCAGGGAGTTGCTGAGCTAAAGGTAAAGTTAGTTCAGAGGTATGTCATGAAGAATTTGGGATCAGCAAAATTCTTTGGCATGAGTATTCTTAGAGACAGGGAAAATCATAAGTTGATGTTGTCTCAAGATGATTGTGTGAATAAGGTAGTGGTGAGGTTTAAGATGCAAGATGTAGAACTGGTTAGCACACCTATGGATGGACAGTTCACAGAATAGTGTCCCAATTCACATGATGAGGTTGAGTACATGTGTACTAGACCTGATATTTCCCAAGCAGTGAGTGTTATAAGCAAGTATGTGGCCAATCTAGGAAAGAATCACTAGAAAGTAGTTCAATGGATTCTCAGGTATTTGAGAGGGACCAACAGTAGGTTAACATGCAATGTAGGGTTAGGGACTTCTCTACATGGGTATGTAGATTCGAATGTGGTAGGAGACTTGGATGACAGGTGTAGCACCACAAGATGTGTGGTGGTTGGTCTTCAAGATTGAACTTGAAGAGGGATACCAGCTAGGAAACAAAATTAGATGATGTACAGGTATAGGTATAGGTGCAACTATTTATCTCCAAGTGAGAGATTGTTAGGTTGTGGAGCTAAAAGCTTCATTAATGCAAATAGAGGAGTTTGCTGAGTTGCAGAGTAACCAACGTCAGTCTGATCAATTGATGTAAGTCATCTTTAGTGTTCATATTAATTGATGTTGGTTATGGGTCAGCTGACATCAGTCAGACAGGCAGCGATGTCAATAGCATGTGTGTGCATGCGCTTCCAGAACTAGTCTTATTTTAAAAGAATAGTTTGTTTGCATGTAAAAGACTAATTTTAGTCTTGAGTCTACATTTTTAATTATTATAATTACAAGTCCAATTATTATTTGCATGGGATCTATATAATAGACTAATGGGGCTGTATTGTAATCAAGGACAAGGAAGAGATCCTTCCAATTGTAAGATCTAGGTTTGTAGGTGTGTAAGACTAGGTTGATCTATAGGTTGTTGAAAGATTAGGGGAGATCTACATGGTAAGTAAGATCAGGTTGATTTGTAGGTTGTTGCAAGATTGGGGAGATCTACTTGGAGTACTTTGAGTACTTGGTACTGTCAATATTGTTATTGACTGGTGGAGGGTATAACTCTGTGTTTGAGTTGTGGTTGTAATTGGTTATGAGAGAAAGAACTCTTGAGGGAGAGTTACTGGTATGCCTCAGAGGTGTTGGAAGAGTGTAATCTCTTTATTGTATTTCCTTCTGGATGAGTTAAATACAAGATTGTATTGTCTCTAAAGTTTTGTGTTGTTTATGATTTCTAGTTACTTATTACTTCTAGTTAAATTCCATGTTTAGTTGCTTATACAAGGTAATCAATTGTGCTCCTAATCTTGACAAAGTGGTAACAGAACTATTTGTTGTTCTAGATCTAGACAAAGTGGTATCAGAGCAGGGTTGCAAATTCACCAGAGCCTAGTTCAGAGTAGGTTTGTGTTTGATTATAGGTTACTCTTAGGGGTTTCTGATTGAGTGGAAGTAAAGCAATGGCAGAAAAAAGTAAGCTAAGAATGGATAAATTCAATGGAAATAATTATCAATTATGGAGGATGTAGATAGAAGATTATCTGTATCATAAAGATCTGTACTTATCATTGGGTGGGCTTGCAAGCAAGCCCATGGATATGAAAGATGAAGAATGAAATGTTCTTGATCGGAAGGCTTTGGGATCTATAAGGTTGAGCATGGCATAATCTATGATTTCCAACTTATCACAGACTAAGACAATGGTAGAGTTAATGGAATCTTTGGAAAATTTATGTGAAAAACTCTCAACTTTGAATAAGGTATTTTAAATGAAGTAATTATTTAATTTGCAAATGTTGGATGGTAGACCGATACACAGTCATCTTAGTGATTTCCATGGATTAGTAAATCAATTAGTTTCAGTCAATATTGCTTTTGATTATGAAATTAAGGCTCTCTTAATCTTATACTCATTATCTGAAAGTTGGGATAGTTTGGTAATGGCAGTTAGTAATACTACGTCTGCTTCAAATATCTGGAAAGTTGATGATGTTGTTAGTCAAATCTTGTATTAATAAATTTACAGGAAAAGCACAGGTGAATCATTACATAATACTTTAAGTGTTGAAAGTATGGGAAGGCAAAGAGAGAAGATCAAGGAAGGGAAATCAAGGTCAAAGATAGGCAGGAGATCCAAACCCAGGTATGGCAATAAAATCTGTCGAAATTGTGGAAAGAAAGGGCATGTAAAGAAATATTTTTGGTTGGTAGAAGATCAACATGAAGGAATTGAAGAAGCAAATGTTTTAGGTGTTATTGCATAGGATGCTCTTGTATGTTCCTTAGATAAAGTGGAATCTTGGGTTTTAGATTCTGGTGCCTCTTTCCATGCAACCCCAAATAGAGAATTTTTTCATGAATATGTCTAAGGAGACTTCGTAGAGATTTATTTAAGGGATGGTAAGCCTTGTCAAATGGTTGGAAAATGGAAAGTGCAGCTAAAATTTTAGATGGGCAACACATGGGTGTTGAAGGAGGTCATCCATGTCCCAGTCCTGAAGCAGAACTTGATTTTTGTTGGAAAGTTAGGTGATGAGGGATGCATAGTAACTCTCACAGTGGATACTTAGAAGGTTTCTAAGGGTGCACTTGTTTTAGCAAGAGGTAAGAAAGTAGGTAATATTTATCTATCTACTTGTATTACTAATTTTCCTTCTTGTTTATCTATTTTAGATGTAGATGCGAAGATATGGCTCTATAGGCTTGGTCACATGAGTAAGAAGGGGATGCAGGTTCTTGACTCATAAGGTAAGAGTTTAGATTTGAGAAGCATTGATTGAGATTTTTATAAGAAATAAAAGAAAGTGAGGTTTCTTGAAACTCATGCTACAAGAAAGGATCGGGTCTATTGCACAAAGAGGAAATTTGATGTTTTTGACAAGAACAAGAAAGCCTTGGTTTTCAAGGAGGAGGTGATAGATAGAGATTAGCTCAAGGGGCTGAATAATTCTGAGTAGGGTAGTTTGGACAAGGTTATGATCCAAGGTATGCTTGCAGGTAAAAAGTCATCACTCATAGGAAAACATAGTTACCAATGTTAGTCAGGTAGAACTGACGTCAAACAAGTAGGTATCGATGTTGATCATGTGCAAACCGGACTCAGTGGTGTTAGGAAGGTGGTGACTGACGTCAGTCAAGGAACTGATGTTGGCAACTAGGTGGACACCGATGGTGGTAAGGGAATTGGCATTGGTGATCAGGTGGGATCGACATCGGTCGGGTGCAGACTAGGGTCAACTAAAAAATGGATTTTGGCTAGATAACAAGCTATTAAGGAGTCTTAAACACCCATGAGGAGGACTGAAAGGGTAAGTAAGCCTCAAATTTATTACTCCCCTTCTTTAGACTACTTTTTACTCACTGATGGTTAAGAACTAGGAAGTTTTAAAGAAGTAGAGCAGGTAGAATCCAAGAAATAGTGGGAGCATGGCATGAATCAGGAAGTTGATTCCTTGGATGAGAACCAAATAGGAGATTTGGTAGAGTTGCCAGCTGGAAAGAATACACTAAAAGATGAACAGATTCCTGGGTTAAAGAAGAGAGAGAATGGACACATGAGACGGAAGGCCAGGGTATATGGTCTTGAGCAGGCTGCAAGACAATGGAGGTTTGACAGGTGTATGATAAAGCATGGATTTAGTCAATGTCAATGTAACTATTTTCTTTCCTTTACCAAGTTGGATAATATTAGATACATTATCTTGTTACTGTATGTTGTGTGTATCCTTGTTGTAGGGTCACACATGCAAGGAGTTGCTAAGCTAAAGGTAAAGTTAGTTCAGAGGTATGTCATGAAGAATTTGGGAGAAGAAAAATTCTTTGGCATGAGTATTCCTAGAGATAGAGAAGATCACAGTTTGATGTTGTCTTAGGATGATTGTGTGAATAAGGTAGTGGCGAGGTTCAAGATGCAGGATGCAGAACTAGTTAGCACACCTATGGATGGACAGTTCACAGAAGATTGTCCTAATTCACATGATGAGGTTGAGTACATGTGTACTAGACCTAATATTGCCCAAGCAGTGGGTGTTGTCAGTAAGGTTATGGCCAGTCTAGGAAAGAAGCATTGGAAAGCAGTTTAGTGGATTCTCAGGTATCTTAGAGGGACTATTAGAAGGTTAACATGTGATGTAGGGTTAAGAACTTCTCTACATGGGTATGTAGATTCAGATGTGGTAGGGGACTTGGATGGCATGTGTAGCACCACAAGATGTGTGGTGGTTGGTCTTCAAGATTGAACTTAAAGAGGGATACAAGCCAGGAAACAAAATTAGATGATGTACAGGTATAGGTACAGGTGCAACTATTTATCTCCAAGTGGGAGATTGTTAGGTTGTGGAGCTAAAAGCTTCACTGATGTAAATGGAGGAGGTTATTAAGTTATAGAGAAACTAACATCAATTCGATAAACTGACGTTAGTCATCTTTAGTGTTCATAGTAATTGATGTTAGTTATGGGTCGACCAACATCGATCAGACAGGCACCGATGTCAGTAGCCTATGTGTGCATGCATTTGCATGCACTTCTAGAATTGGTCTTATTTTAGATATATAGTTTGTTTCCATGTAAAAGACTAATTTTAGTCTTGAGTCTGCATTTCTAGTTATTGTAATTAAAAGTCTAATTATTGTTTGCATGGGATCTATATAATAGACTCATGGGGCTGTATTGTAATCAACGACAAGGAAGAGATCCTTCCAATTGTAAGATCTAGGTTTGTAGGTGTGCAAGACTAGGTTGATCTATAAGTTGTTGCAAGATCAGGGGAGATCTACATGGTAAGTAAGATTAGATTGATTTGCAGGTTGTTACAAGATCAGGGAGATTTACTTGGAGTACTTTTAGTACTTGGTATCGGCAGTATTGTTACTAACTGGTGGAGGGTACAACTCCATGTTTGAGTTGTGGTTGTAATTGGTTGTGAGAGAAATAACTCTTGAGGGAGAGTTATTGGTACACCTAAGAGGTGTTGGAAGAGTGTAATATCTTTATTGTATTTCTTTCTGGATGAGTTGAATACAAGATTATATTGTCTCTCAAATTTTGCGTTATTTTTGATTTCTAGTTAATTATTACTTCCGGTTAAATTCCATGTTTTGTTGCTTATACAAGGTAATAAATTATGCTCCTAATCCTGACAAAGTGGTATCAGAGTTGTTTGTTGTTCTAGATCTTGACAAAGTGGTATCAGAGTGGGGTTGCAGGTTCATTAGAGCCTGGTTTGGAGTAGGTTTGTGTTTGATTACAGGTCACTCTTAGGGGTTTCTGATTGAGTGGGAGTAAAGCAATGGCAGAAGAAAGTAAGCTAAGAATTGAGAAATTCAATGGCAAGAATTATCAATTATGGAGGATACAGATAGAAGATTATCTATATCA
This sequence comes from Torreya grandis, assembly GCA_037957365.1. Lineage (NCBI taxonomy): Eukaryota > Viridiplantae > Streptophyta > Pinopsida > Cupressales > Taxaceae > Torreya > Torreya grandis. The sequence goes on from JARHVA010003143.1 coordinate 1,533,104, forward strand.
AAAAGATCTATACTTCCCATTGGGTGGGGTTGCAAGCAAGCCCAAGGATATGAAAGATGAAGAATGGAATGTTCTTGATCGAAAGGCTTTGGGATCTATAAGGTTGAGCCTGGCATAATCTATGATTTCTAGCTTATCACAGGCTAAGACAACGGTAGAGTTAATGGAATCTTTGGCAAATTTATATGAAAAACCCTCAACTTCAAATAAGGTATTTCTTATGAAGCAATTATTTAATTTGCAAATGTTGGATGGTGGATTGGTACACAGTGATCTTAGTGATCTCCATGGATTAGTAAATCAATTAGTTTTAGTCAATATTTATTTTGATGATGAAATTAAGGCTCTCTTAATCTTATGCTCATTACCTAAAAGTTGGGATAGTTTGGTAATGGCAGTTAGTAATACTACGTCTGCTTCAAATATCTTGAAAGTTGATGATTTTGTTAGTGTAATATTGAATGAACAAATTGATAGGAAAAGCACAGGTGAATCATTAGGTAATGCTTTAGGTGTTGAAAGTAGGGGAAGGCAAAGAGAGAAGATCGAGCAAGGGAAATCAAGGTTAAAGATAGGCAGGTGATCTAGACCCAGGTATGGTAGTAAAATTTGCTAGAATTGTGGAAAGAAAGATTGTTGGTTGGTAGAAGATCAGCATGAAGGAAATAAAGAAGTAGATGTTGTAGGTGTTGTTGCACAAGATGCTCTTGTATGTTCCTTGGATAAAGTGGAATCTTGGGTTTTGGATTCTGGTGCCTCTTTCCATGCAACCCCAAATAGATAATTTTTTCATGAATATGTCTAAGGAAACTTTAGAGAGATTTATTTAGGGGATGGTAAGCCTTGTCAAATGGTTGGCAAAAGGAAAGTGAAATTGAAATTACAGATGGGCAAAACATGGGTGTTGAAGGAGGTCATGCATGTCCCAGTCTTAAAGGGAAACTTGATTTTTGTTGGAAAGTTGGGTGATGAGGGATGCACTGTAACTCTCATAGTGGATTCTTGGAAGGTTTCCAAGGGTGCACTTGTTTTAGTAAGAGGTAAGAAAGTAGGTACTCTTTATCTATCTACTTGTATTATTGTTCTCCTTTTGGTTTATCTACTTTAGATGTAGTTGTGAAGATGTGGCTCTGTAGGCTTGGTCACATGAGTAAGAAAGGGATGCATGTTCTTGAGTCAAAAGGTAAGACTTCAGATTCAAGAAGCATAGATCAAGATTTATATAAGCAATAGAAGAAAGTGAGGTTTCTTGAAACTCATGCTACAAGAAAGGATCAGGTGTATTGCACAAAGATGAAATTTGATGTTTTTGACAAGAACGGGAAAGCCTTGGTTTCTAAGGGGGAGATGACGGATAGAGATCAGTTTAAGGGGCTGAATAATTCTAAGTAGGGTAGTTTTGACAAGGTTATGATCCAAGGTAAGCTCGTGGGTAAAAAGTCATCACTCAAGCGAAAACATAGTTACCGATGTCAATCAGGTAGAAATGATGTAAAACAGGCAAGTACCAACATCAGTCATGTGTAGACTAGACTCAATGGTGTCAGGTAGGTTATGACTGATGTTAGTCAAGGAACTGACATTAGTAACTAGGTGGTCACTGACATCGATAAGGGAATTGGCATCAGTGATTAGGTGCGATCGACATCGATAAGGTGTATACCAGGGTCAACCAAAAAATGGATTTTGGGGAGACAACAAGCTGTGAAGGAGTCTCAAATGCCCATGATGAGGACTGAAAGGGTAAGTTAGCCTGAAATTCATTATTCCTCTTCTTTAGACTTCTTGTTACTCATTGATGGTCAAGAACCAGGAAGTTTTAAATAAGTAGAGCAGGTAGAATCTAGGAAATAGTGGGAAAATGGCATGAATGAGGAAGTTGATTCCTTGGATGAGAACAAAACAAGAGATTTGGTAGAGTTACCAACCTAAAAGAAAGCAGTAAAAGATGAATGTATTCCTACGTTAAAAAAGAGATAGAATGGACACGTGAGATAGAAGGCCAGGGTATATGGTCTTGAGCAGGCTGCAGGATAATGGAGGTTTGACAGGTGTATGACAAAGCATGGCTTTAGTCAATGTCAATGTAACCATTGTGTTTCCTTTACCAAATTGGATAATATTAGATACATTATCTTATAACTATATGTTGTGTGTATGCTTGTTTCAGGGTCACACATGCAGGGAGTTGTTGAGCTAAAGGTAAAGTTAGTTCAGAGGTATGTCATGAAGAATTTAGGAGTAGCAAAATTCTTTGGCATGAGTATTCCTAGAGACAAGGAAGATCACAGGTTGATGTTGTCTCAGGATGATTGTGTGAATAAGGTAATGGCAAGGTTCAAGATGCAGGATGTAGAACTGGTTAGCACACCTATGGATGGACAGTTCACAGAATAGTGTCCCAATTCACATGATGAGGTTGAGTACGTGTACTAGACTTGATATTTCCCAAGTAGTGGGTGTTGTTAGCAAGTTTGTGGCCAATTCAACAAAGAAGCACTTGAAAGCAATTAAGTGGATTCTCAGGTATTTGAGAGGGACCAGTAGCAGGTTAACATGTGATGTAGGGTCAGGGACTTCTCTACATGGGTATGTAGATTTGGATATGGTAGGGGACTTGGATGGTAGGCATAGCAACATAGGATGTGTGGTGGTTGGTCTTCAAGATTGAAGTTGAAGAGGGATACAAGCCAAGAAACAAAATTATATGATGTACAGGTATAGGTACAGGTGCAGTTATTTATCTCTAAGTGGGAGATTGTTAGGTTATGGAGCTAAAAGCTTCACTAAGGAAATTGGAGGAGGTTGTTGAGTTGCAAAGCAACTGACATCAGTCTGATCAACTGATGTCATTCATTTTCAATGTTCACAGTAACTGATGTCAGTTATCAGTCGGCTGACATTGATCAGACAGGCACGGATGTTGGTAGCTTGTGTGTGCATGCATTTGCATGCATTTCCAGATTTGGTATTATTTTAGATAGATAGTTTGTTTGCATGTAAAAGACTAACTTTAGTCTTGAGTCTACATTTCTAATTATTGTTTACATGGGATCTATATAATAGACTCATAGGGCTGTATTGTAATCAAGGACAAGGAAGAGATCCTTCCAATTGTAAGATCTAGGTTTGTAGGTGTGCAAGACCAGGTTGATCTATAGGTTGTTGTAAGATCAGGGGAGATCTACATGGTAAGTAGGATCAGGTTGATTTACAAGTTGTTGTAAGATAGGGGAGATCTACTTGGAGTACTTTGAGTACTTGGTACTGACAGTATTGTTACTGACTGGTGGAGGGTACAACTCTGTGTTTGAGTTATGGTTGTAATTGGTTGTGAGAGAAAGAACTCTTGAGGGAGAATTATTGGTATACCCAAGAGGTGCTAGAAGAGTGTAATTTCCTTATTGTATTTCCTTCTAGATGAGTTAAATACAAGATTGTATTGTCTCTGAAATTTTTTGTTGTTTCTGATTTCTAGTTACTTATTACTTCTAGTTAAATTTTTGTGTTTAGTTGCTTATACAAGGTAATCAATTGTGCTCGTAATACTAACACTTTGATGATTTATTTATAATACCTAAGGGTTATAAACTATCTATAAAATACCATGGACATAAAATACAAGTCTCAAAATCTTTCCTCCATCTATTTATCAACTTTGACTTGGTTAACTCTGACTTTTATAAAAAATATCTAAGAAATAATACCTTTCTTATAGGGTCCACTCACTCACCTGAAGACTCAATGAAACTTGGAGATGATTGAGAGAGTTGAATAAAACTTCAAATAACTAAAATATCCATACCAATCCATTTTTATCAAATTATAACAACTGCTTTCATAGCGGGTCATTATTAGGGTTCTTTGAGGTTTGAACCATCTTCCACTATTACCAATCTTTCATAAATCTTAGCCCCTTATTCCAAAAAATAAAAACTATAAATTTGAGATAAGACCCTTCCAAAACTACCATGAATATATTAGGTTCTCATGCATATGTTTTACATGCCAAAAAAACTTGAAAAACCTTCTTGGGTAGAAAACTCTTCATCCTATGTACTCGAGAGACTTTAAAACACTTTTTCAAATCCAAATATTAAAAATTTGACTTCATACTTGGCAAATGAAATTGGTAAAATATATAACTTTAATTATAATGATCACATGATCATTCTCATCTTGGAAAAAAAACCTCATACCTCATTAGGCCATACTCTCTCTTTGTTTGTTTAGACCTTGACCTGTAAACCACATTAGGCCTTGAAATTGAAATTCATTCCTCTTTCCATGTTCTCTCCACATCACTCACATAATCAATAAACCTCTCTCATGCCTATACAAAACCATACATCCTTCACATGCCTAGACAATAGAACATTATACCTCATTAGGTTAAG
>JARHVA010003143.1:1540000-1737500 GCA_037957365.1 Torreya grandis
GGGTCAACCCAAAGTGTAAAAGTCCCAATCCATCATTAGTTTCCATGGTTGTCGTTCATCCTTGTGATATTGGGTTGATCAAACAACATCACTAACCTCTAATTTTTTAATATGCTTGGTGCTTCCCTTTACCCCTATTTTAACTTTTATCAAGTATTTTCATGATGTTTTAACATGTTTAAATATATCTGGTCAATTTGATGAAGCTTCAACATTCAAAAATGCAATGTTGGAGGTGAGTTGACAAGACAACCTAGTGAAGAATCATAAAAACCTTTAATTTTCCCAATCATGTGAGGTATGCTCATTTTAAATGTCTTAAGAACATCATGAGAGTGTTTTGGGTTCCCATTGGAGGTCTCTTATAGGTTCCAAAGGTATCCTTATAGATGCTAACATTATATTCATTTGATATGCCTCCTTAAGGCCATGTGTGTGTCTTATAATCAATATTTTTGACCATGTTGAGACCTAATTTGACCTTAATGAGCCACTAAGAAACCTTTCATGCCTCAAAATATCTCTTATGGACTTCATTAGGCCATTACTAAGGTGTTTCGTGCACTATTAAACCTATTCCCTTCAATTTTAATGCCTAATTACCACTAATGTGTCCCACATGTGCCAATTTGTGACTTTTCAGCTTCTCTAATTCATACCATACACTTAAAACATCACATCACACCTACTTTCAATATATCATTCCCATTAACAATGGTTTTTTCTTTGAATCTTGAGAAAATGTAAATAAATTATAGGATTCGAATGTTTTCTAAATGGTATGAATTCATAAAGTATGGATTGACTTTAGTGGAGTCAAGAATATGCAAGGGGAAGATAATAATGATATGTGTGAAATAAACTATTTTTTATAGTACTTGTAGATCTAAAAACTAACATACCTTTCCATTGAGATAGTTTAAAAGGTTACAAATCACTTTACGCTTTTGCTTAGACCATACATAAGAGAGAGAATGAAGACCAAAACTCTTAGCTAAAGGAAGTAAACTAGGTTACATTTCATTCATGGGAATTGGCTTATGGGTTGGTCCCTTGAGATCCATGAACATTCCTTAAGAACATAAGGGATTTGATCATCATCCATGTCTACACCAACCAAATGGAACAAAATGGTTTTCATGGCTTTTTGACTTATTTGGCAAAACTATTGATTGTTCCTATTTGCTCAAGTCTTGAAAGAACATCCCATGGTGTTTTCAATGTTTGTCCCACACGTGTGAGCTTATGGAACCATGAAACATCTATACTTGTAATATCTATAGTTTGTAGGCAAGTTTGGTTGTAAGCATAGTATTGAGTGTTCTCACAAAAGGAGGTTGATAATATTAGAAGATCAGTTGGGTGTTTCAATCTTCCTTATATATATATATATATATATACATACATATATATATACATATATATATATACACATACATATATATATACATATATATATATACATATATACATATATATATACATATATATATATATACATATATATATGTATATATATATATATGTATGTATATATACATATATACATATATACATACATACATACATACATATATATATATATATATATATTATCTAGGTTGATCTTCAAATGAATATCTTATCTTCTTAGGGTATCTCTAAGTAAATGGATCATATGCATCTAAAGTTCACTATGTGGGAGCATTGTATGTTGTTCAATGGTACCCTCAGAACATTCAAAGATAGTCAAGAGTATGAAATGGAATGTTGAAGTGATGATATTTAGGATCAGGTCCCTTCACCTACATGATAACCTCACAAGACCTATAAACACCTCATTTCCTCAAAATATCACATAGTATATATTAGTGAAAGTTAGGGTTTTTAGCCAATGTTAAGGTTTATCAAAGATTCCTATATTTCATTTTCTGACTACATAAGCATTTTCTTGGTCTCCAAAGTGTCATGTCTATATAGGTGTGTGTATTAGGGTCTTAAAGGTCACTATGGGTTGTCTTGGAAAGGTTTACATGATTAATTTCATGTAATTTTCACATCACTACCATTTCATGTTATCTTTACTACCTTTTCATTGTGTTTCAACCCTACTTTCCATGTACCAACCCCCCATATCACTCCACAATCATCCTCATCCACTCATACACCCTTAATTCCAACTATAAAACATATGAATTAAAACTAAATATCCCATGGGACCCTATATAACCATGATCTCATGAAGGGTAGATATATATGGGTCATATACCCTGCTAAAGTAGAAAATGACCACCTACATGAAACACCCTAAGCATATTGAGTGAGAACCTTTAAGAACATTGTGTGTAGACCAATCAAGGGAATAGGAAGTGATATGAACATAATATAATGGATACCCTAGATGAGTTTTTGAGTTTTTTGAACAAGTCATAATGTACTCAAACAACTGCAAGTCACCCTCTCCATTTATAAGCCTATTATTTAAACCCCTGTGGATAGTTAATACAAATAAATGAATGCATATTACATTATTGGTTTATATTGAGACATCAATATTGATTAGGGTAGAGTAATAATACATAAAATAAGAGGAAATATTAAAACTAAAAATAAAATAATTCTTGATGGTTACCTTATCCAAAGGGTAACAAAACATCAAACATAAACTTGAGAATAACACAGGCCAACTAGGCATAAATCCTAAGCCTAAGAAGGAGAAGATATGAAAGAGGAAAGAATGTTGTAAAATTAATATCTAAGATTTTCCCTAGTATTGAAATACATGATTGACATACTATATCCATGGTCATCTCAAAAGATAAAGGACAAAGGACTACTCATAACCTCATGCTCCTAATTAATTAGTCAATAAGTAGGCTGCAACTAGTCAAGATAAAATTGTAGTTTGAGGTCTCTATGGGTAGGAAAAAGCTTCCAAATTAATTATAAATGGTAATTATGAGTTTTTTAATCTATATATTCTCATATTTATATTAGATAAATAATGGGTATACCCACTATTTTATCTCATACCTAGCATAGTCAATGACAGTCAATTCTAGGGATAGGTGATTGAATTCATGTTTTGAAAGGCTTGAAAATAGATTAGAGTCCATAAGGGGTTAAGAAAAAATATAATAGTATGTTTAAGATCTTAATACTCCCTCCAATGGAATTAAAATCTAGAGTTACAGTTAGATGCCCTTGAGGGTAGTCCAAAGTAGACATACATTAAGCCTAGTTTTAAACCTTATTGCTATCTTGAAGAATCCCTAAGTCATTATAACAATGTTGATGTCCATGAAGGATGTTTAAGAGTTTTTTATACCATAATAAGATGATTTAAAGTGAATGGAAGAAATAAAATGTTCATAATGACCTTAAAACCTTGCTCAAGTCTCAAATTCCCAATACAATCAACTTAAGATGCAACTTCAAGTGTTCATACACTCTACCATAGAGAGGCTCAAGCCCAAGGCCTTTGGGTAGATTTAAGTCCCCATATTTAATAAAAATACATGAAATAATTATAGGAATTGAGTTGCTAAATTTTATGAATTATCCTTAAGAAGTTGACCTACTAAAATTGGCTAGCAAAAAAATTGAAGTTCACCTTTCAATGCTCCTCTCTTCACATATCATCTACATAGGAACCTAAGATATTGAGGGAAGATGAATAGGTTAATTCACTTAAATTTCATGATAATTAGTTTAGGTTTGGACTTTTGTATGCCATTAAACATTTCTAAGATGGTGGGCATCTTAAAACCTTCTAAAACCCCAAAAGGTACTTGATGGTGAATTATTACTTAAAACACATCCATATAAAAAAATTTGGTACTAAAATGGTCTTTAAGGTCCCCTCAAGTCTTTTGAGAATTATAAAAAATCATTTATTGACACATAGGGATCAAACTATATGAAACAAGCTTGAGAAGACTAGTTTTAGCCAAAGAATAGAGAAATTGGAAGTGTTTGTGTGAATAATTAGGTTAAGGAGGTGAATGGGTACTAAATATTCTAAATTTCCCTCTAATAGTCATCTACAGATACCTTCATGACTTGTTATATTTGTAGATAGACAAAGATGTTGAAACTAAGAGTTGTATGTATTTAGAAGAAGCCAAATGGAATAATTAGACCAATGTTTCTATTGTATGGAACATCTAAGATGATATTAAAGTTGATAAAAAGTTAGAGATGCCTCATAAAACTCAAGGTAAGGAACAAAATTTAGTATTCGTTTGTTTAGATGGACTTGTCTAACACCTCCATTAGAGTAGTGCCATTATAAGGTGGAATAGAAAATAAATGAAGAAATAATGGAACCTCAAAATTTCATAGGAAAGGTCATCATTATGATTAAGGACATTTTTTTTACTTTGAGTTTTAGGGAAGTTCATACAATTAGTCATTATGGTCTACATAAACCCTAACACTACTCAGGAAGCATGATTACCACCTAAGGAGCATTTTCAAATTCTCACAATTGTATAAAAAACTTGCACAAGAGGTGAAACACCTTATGATAGTTATAGAGGTCTGTTTATATGCATTGAGTGTAATTGGTTTAGAGATTTAGGCCCTAATCTCTATGAACCATCACTAAGAGTCCTAGGCACTCTTAAACCCCTCTAAAACCATAGTAAAGACTTGACTAGAGAGATTTTGTGAGATATGCATCTAAGTAGGTAGGAACCACTTTAATAACACCTAGAACATGTTTTACACTTAGGAGAGTTCATGCCCATGGTACTTGATTGTATGGAGGTTGTATGGACACCTATAAAATATATAAATTTATAGGGTTTTGAGTATAAAATGGGGTATAGGACCTAGTTAATAATTTTAAACCATGGTAAATGTTGTTTCAAGACTTATTTCACTCTTTCAAAGCTAAAATTGTTCAATTATCTACCTATATCTCTATTAACTTCCCCTAATCAACTAGTTTGTAGGCTAGTATAAATGACCTAGTCATGCAATGTAGATGTGTTTCTAGATGAAATATGATTAATGGTGTAAATGATAATGCATAGGGATAATATAGGAATGATCCATGTTTTCATAGATGATTTTAGAGTTTGGTTTAGTTTTTTTAGTCATTCAAATAGTGAATATTTAGAAAGATGAAGAACTTGCAGGTGAGGACTAATTAATCAACAAGTAAAAGGTCCTAGTGGGAATATAATGACATTATGAGTTTAATGATACACCATTTACTATTTGTAACTATAAATTTAGGTGATCAAACCCCATGTTGAAAACTATTATCAAGTAATATAGATAGTTCTAAATTCAAGTCAACATGCACATTAAAGAAAAGGCATCTCAATTCTTCTTGAAAGCCTAATCACACCCAATTTGCACTATGTACCTATAATTAGATGGGTAATGGAATGTTTTAGGAATGGTCATGTCCTAAATTAAGTCAATAAATTAATTTATATCCTCCACACCTCACCTTAATGCCAAAAATCGAGTCATTGAAGAGTGTCAATGCATGTAAAGAGTGATTATGATTTTTGTAACTACCATATGGCCACCTTAGTATCCTCATGTTCCATATTACACATATATCATTTTTTTAATCTCTCATGGAAATTAAATATAAATAGGAATTGATCTCTTTATTCTTATCCCTTGTTTGGGTGTAGCAAATCTTTGCCAAAATTATACCTTGTACCTTTGAATAAAAAAATGAATAGTTATAGACTTCTTGTTTGAATCTTAGTTTGTATTATGATAGTTAATTTTATAAATGTATGAATTTCATTATTTTTTTTGTCCTTTTCATGCACATAATGTCCTATTATTAATCTATACAATTTGTGTGAAGTGTTGATAGGTAGAGGTATTCTTAAAGTGTTGATGAGCTAATAGTGTCTTATGTAGATCTAGGTTCTTAGCCTTTAAGTTTCATAACTTCTAATTGACATTCACATGAAATATTAATGCATAGGACCATGTTAATAGGTTTGATCAATTTGTAGTTTTCATGAAACTCATAAGTGTGTCTAAGGAATAAATCAAGAGAGGATAGTCAAGTATTGGTGAATCACCACCACTTATACTAGATTTTCATTATGTAATCTCTTTACCCTCTTCATCCCAATATAATTAAGTCTTAGTGGGAAGTTTAAAGTTGATAAATTAGAATATATAGCCCCATAAGCTAGAGGTTTGGCCTATACTATAGGTAATCCACATCTTATAGGTCAATCGCATGTTAGTCCAAGTTTGAGGTCGATTTGAATAGTCTAATTCAAGAGGGTGAAACTTGGGTAGCTAAAATTTATGGCATGGCCAGTGGGAATAGACTTCAAGTGACATTGGGACATGCTTTTATAACCTTGGAGGACATTTGAAGGCTAAAGATATTTAGTGGAAAATCTATAGGATGTTTTATATAAAAAGTGTCTACTAGATCTTCCATAAAAGGTAAGAATATTGGATTTGTTGAACTATCATTGGATATTACAAGAAGAAATAGGTTCCCTAGGTTTAATCCTAATCCTACACCTCAAAATTATCCAAATTCTACCATTTTTTCCAAAATAAAGTCTGTTCCAAGTCCTCTAATCCTAATGGCTAGACCTAGGATGTAAGTTTGTATACCTTTTAATGGTGGTAGTCCTTTCAACCTTAACCAGTTCAATGTTATATAATCTTCTACCCCTAGAAGTATTCCTTTATTTATAGTAAAAAACATTTCCACCCTTGTAGAACACATAAAATACATATCCAACTTATACTTAGTATATAACATAACCTAAGAGAACATGGATATGAGACTTTTGGTAACCTCATTGAGGGCTAAATCACTTCAGTGGTATAAGGGTCTCACACCTACCTCTATAAACACACGAGATGATTTTGGTGAGTATTTATGTAAATGTTTTGAGGATATGCATGACCATGTCTCCTTAATAGAATAACTCACCTCATTAATGAGAGCCCCCCTAGGAATCCATGGTAGATTTAAATTATAGGTTTTAAAAAACCTAGGATAGGATTCCTATCATCATCAATCCCACCCATAATTATGCCTTCTTTTACTATCTAAGAGCCTTGAATTCTAATGTTGTTTGTTGGAAATATCGTCATTGATGTCAAAGGTCTAGAATTATTGGTGAGAAAGGCCCCTTTGCATTCAATGATGTTTTAAATAGTATTATCTTGGATAATGTGTGCTAATATTTATTTAATATTAACAAATATATTTTTTGTTGCTTAAAGTCAAAACAAGGGCCCATGGAGAAGTCAAAGAGTCACAGGGTAAAGAAAAAAGAAGAATGGGATGCATTTTCCCATGAAGAGTCATCTTGAGGAATTACAAGAGTCACCAAGTGAAGACGAAAGAGCAAGGGAAGAATTTCTCATGAAGGGAAACTGTGAGGAATATGAAAAGTCACCAAGATAAAGAAAAAAGAGGAAAGGATGATTTTTATTATGAAGGGTCATCATATGAATTTTAAAATGCAAGGATACAAAGGGTCATGTAAGTTTGGTGCCATTTTACATGAAGATTGAATGGTCACAAAGGGGGAAGGCTAAAGGTCATTTGGAAAGCTATTATTAAAGGCTTGAAAATCCTTTTGTTATATGGGAGATAGAGTATGATTTGTAATTGTTATATCTAGCTTATAAGAGTAGAGGAGAGAGAGGAAAGAGATATTGTAATGAGCTATCATTTTTTGAGATAGTAATATTGAGAGATAGTTGTGTGGTATGCACAAAAGGGGTTGGTGATCCTATGGGATGGTGCTCATGAATAATTACTGTGTTGGTGCTCAATAAAGGGGTAGGTGATATTATGGGTTAGTTCTCATGAATAGTTGTTATGTTGGTGCTCAGTAAAGGGGTTGGTGCTCCTATGGGTTGGGGCTCATGAATAGTTGCTATGTTGGTGCTCAACAAAGGGGTTGGTGCTCTTGTGGGTTGGTGTTCACAAATAGTTGTTATGTTGGAGCTCAACAAAGGAGTTGGTGCTCCTACAAGTTAGTTCTTGTGAATATTGTAGTTTTGTTTGGTGCTCATTCATATACTTGAGATTGTTCTCCATGGTTTTTTCCCACATTTGGTTTCCATGTTAAATCTGGTGTCTCTCTCTATCGTGTGTGGTGTTTATTATGTTAGTTTTATTACATAGCTTAAATGTATGGTTAAGTGGAATTTGATTAAGGGAAAGTGTATAAGATTTATGATATTCTAATTCACCCCCCCTTTAGTATATCAAATGATTAACAATTTATATCAGAGTAGGTTCCTTTTGAAAAAGTTTTATAGCTTGAAGGAAGATCAGGAAAGCATGATTGTTGGATCAAATGAAGGATTTTCTAAAAATAAGGCACCTTTGTTTGATGGGATGAATTATGTTTTTTGGAGTATAAGAATGAAGAATTATTTGATGATCATTGGTGGAGGAATACGAAGAGCCACAGACACTTGTAGCTACTCTATAAGAAAAGAAGTTAAGTGAAAATAATGCTAAATCTTTAAATGCTATTTTATGTGGTTTATGTGAATCTAAATTTGTTATAGTTATGAAATATAAATCTACTCATGAAACTTGGGTAAAAATTGTGATTATTTACAAAGGTGATGGAATGGTTTAGCAAGCTAAGCTTCAAACTTTTAAAAGATAGTTTGAAAGTTTGAAGATGGAAGAAGAAGATATAGCAAGTTATCTTTTATGAGTTGATCAAATAGTAAATTAGATTCAAGGTCTTAGAGAAATGTTAGAAGATTCAATGGTGGTACAATTTTTTTTGAGATCTCTACCAATGAGATATGATGTAAAGGTTTTATCAATAGAGGAGATGAAGAATTTATCCAAGCTAAACATGGATGAGCTTCATGGTATTCCCATGGCATATGAAATGTGGACTGAATAAGATAAACCATCAAAGAGATAAGTGGATTTTAATACACCAAATAAAGAAAAAGCTAATATTAAAGAATCAACTGATAGTTCCAATGATGATGAAGATGACAACAGAGCTCTTTTCATTCAAAAGTTGAAAAAGGGTATAGGTAAATATCAAGGAAAATTACCTTTTAAATGTTTTAATTATGGAAAGATTAGAATTTTTTTAGCTAAATTCCCAAATAAGGGTAATGATGATAATGAATAAGGAAAATATACATACAAGAATAATTTCAAAGGTAAATTCAAGAAGGGATTCAAAAAGAAGAGCCTATATTCTAAAGATCCTAGCTCAGTTGAAGATAGTGGAGTCAGTGATTTAGAAGAAGAGATTATATTCATGGCCATACATGAAAATGCCTCTATAATCAAAAGTATAAATGATCAAAAATAAGATCATGATGAAGCCTAAGTGAATCTAGAAGGAGAACAAATTTGTACCGTAGAAGAGTTAGAAGCATTTGTGCCTTAGAAGAGTTAGAAGTTATTAAGAAGAAGAATCAAAGATTGAAGTGCCAGATTGAGAAAAATGAAAAGGAGTCAAAGTAAATAATTGATGATCTAACAGCACACTTTAAAGAAGCTAAAAGGAATGAAAAAAATCTAACATCATAGTTGCAAAAAGTAAAAAAAGTATGTGAAATGTATGTTATTGAAATTGCCTCTGTAAAAGAAGATATTGAGAAAGCAGTCAATGATAAAGTAGTTAGCGATTAAAAATTTGAGGATATCAGTAACATGTTGAATAAGATATTAGAAATCCAAAATGAAATATCACATAAGATAGATATTAGATTTGAAAATAAAAAGAGCTATGTTTAAGCTCTTACAAAAGAAGAAATAAAAAAGGAAGAAGTGAAGAATACAAAGGAAATATTAAATAAAGAAGGCTAGAGGGAACAAAGCTACAAAAGGCAACTAGGTTAGAGATACACAAACAAGTCCTATTTTTATGGTTACTATTTTTATTGTAATAGATATGGTTAGAAGAAATTAGAATGCCAAAAAAGAGCTAATAATTTTAGAAATAAGGAAAAGGAAAGTCATGTAGAGTCAAGCAAAAGCTACAACTCTTTTGCTCCTCTATCAAGCTTTGATGAAGAGGCCATAATATGTTACAAGTGTAACAAATTTAGACACATATCTTGGTATTATAGAAGCATGTTTCATTTAGTCAAGAAGTACTAGAGTTTTGAGGCTCCATTCATCAAGAATAAGGTTCAGACATGTTCATGGTAGAAGAAACAACTTGAAGATTCTATGTTGGTTTAGACAACTTTGCATGCAAGAAATGAACATCAGACATGGTTCATTGATACCAAATGTTTGAGGCATATGATAGGAGATAAGATTAAGTTCATAACTCTAAATAATATCAATGGTGGCACAGTGAAATTTAGAGATAAAACCACTGCTAGGATAGCTGGCAAATGTACTTTGAGTTTGGATAATGGTAGAACCAAGACTAAGAATGTATTGTATGTAAAAGGTCTTAACCATAATCTATTGAGTGTAAGTCAAATATGTGATTAGGGATACACATTAAAGTTTTATGCAAAAGGTTATGAGATTAGAATAAAATATTTAAATGAGTTGATTGTAGATACTTAAAGGACATGCAACCATTTATATGTATTATCAGATATCTTCACAAAGGCACGATCAAAGGACACATTCAAGGATCTACAAGAGGATTTGGGATTAATTTATTTCAATTCCTAAAATTTAGGTTTATCACTAGTTGATGGGGAGCTAAGTGTTAGCTCCAGGTAGGCCCTTTTCCATTGATGTCAAAGGGGAAGAATAATAGGTATAGGGAACAAGTACATGTTGCTATAGTAAGGGGGAGTTACTATATGTTTTTTAGATGATAGTATGTGTAGGTTTTACGATGTGGTAGTTTTAGGTTGAGGTTTCCATCAATGACAAAGGGGGAGATTATTGGAAATATTATCATTGATGTCAAAGGTCTAGCATTATTGGTGATAAAGGTCCCATTGCATTTAATGATTTTTTTAATAGTAATATCTTGGCTAATGTGTGTTAATATTTATTTAATATTAATGAATATATTTTTGGTTGCATAAACTCAAAATAAGGGCCCATTTATTAGTAAAAGAGTCATGGGGTAAATAAAAAAGAGGAATGGGATGCATTTTCCCATGAAGAGTCATCTTGAGGAATTCCAAGAGTCACCAAGTGAAGACAAAAGAGGAAGGGCACAATCTCTCATAAAGGGACACTTTGAGGAATACAAAAAGTTGCCAAGATAAGAAAAAAGAGGAAAGAATGCTTTTGATTATGAAGGGTCACCATATGAATTTTAGAATGCAAGGATATGAAGGGTCATGCAAGTTTGGTGCCATTTTCTCTGAGGATTGAAGGGTCACAAAGGGGGAAGGCCAAAGGTCATTTGAAAAGCTATAAATAAAGGCTTGAGAAACCATTTGTTACATGGGAGATAGTGTAGGATTTATAATTGTTATATCTAGCTTATTAGAGTAGAGGAGAGAGAGGAAAGAGATAATGTAATGAGCTATCATTTTTTGAGATAACAACATTGAGAGATAGTTGTGTGGTATACAGAAAAGGGGTTGGTGATGCTGTGAGTTGGTTTCTCACAAATAGTTTTTGTGTTTGTGCTCAATAAAGGGGTTAGTGCTCATAAATAGTTTCCATGTTGGTGCTTAGTAAAGGGGTTGGTGCTCCTATGGGTTATTACTAATAAATATTTTCTATGTTGGTGCTCAGTAAATGGTTTGATGCTCCTATGGGTTTGTGCTCATGATTAATTTCTATGTTTGTTCTCAACAAAGGGGTTGGTTCTCATGAATAGTTGTTGTGTTGGTGCTCAACAAAGGGGTTGGTCCTCCTACAAGTTGGTGCTTGAAAATATTGTATTTTGAGTTGGTGTTCATTCATATACTTGAGATTGTTCTCTATGGTTTTTTCCACATTGGGTTTCCACTTTAAATCTGGTGTCTCCCTCTATCTTGTGTGGTGTTTATTATTTTAGTTTTATTGAATATATTGAATGTATGGTTAAGTGGAATTTTATTAACGGAATTTTTATAAGATTTATGATATATTGATTCACCCCCCCTCTCAATATATCCCATGGTTAGCATAGTTGTGATGATATAGTCAATATGGGGGGACTACCTTAATAAAATCTTATGAGATATCACAAGAGCATAAATATACCTAATTAAAGAGATAAAACTTACTCCTAAGATCTTCATGCCCTTATTACTATAAATTAAATTCCCTAACCCACCATTTATTCACTACCAACCCTAAACAATCAAGATTAGTCTGATGGTAGCCAAGTAGATAAAGTAGGTAAGATAGAGGGACCGATCAAAGCCTAAAATAATAAACTCATAGATTTAGAGAGGTTATATAATCTACCTTATATACCCTATTAATCCCATTACCAAGTTTATTATCAATATTACCTATACAATAAGCCTCCTTATCAACCTAACCAACAAGGAATAGCAAAGATTACATAGGCCAGACCTTATAATAGTTTCAATCCTAATGTTACTAGTAGTTAAAGGGCCTTGGTGACAAATTAGAATAAATATGCATAAGGTCAGTGATCTAATCCATGTGGGAAATCAAGTGAGATGAAAATGGATCTAATTCATGAAGAATGTTAGACATCTGATATTCAATAGGGTCCTACCTTTCAAACACATGATAACATAACTCATCCATAACATAAAGAAGGTTCTAAACTACCTCATGAAGACATTCATTTCATAATCCTAGATAAATGGCCAAGTAAAAATGGAGGAAATAGAAGTAAGGTACCTTATGAAACAAATTTTTTTAACTTTTAAAAATTTAAACACTCATTTGAGCAAGTAAAATCAAATCAGGGGTAAAATGTGCTCAAGGTAATTAACTCAGTTGTATCCTACATAAGGGCTAAGAGAAAGATGGTTGATGACAATTTGGGGAAGTATAAGGAAATTAAATAATATCCCCAAATAAATTAATAAGATACCACTCAAGGTATAATCCAAAAAACACTTCCAACATAGTAGGCAATACAAGGACATGGTTAGTAATACAAAAATCCTTTCATGCCCCAAGTCACACAAGCTCCAAGTGATGCTTCTTCTTCTAAATTTTAGCCAAAGACAATCAATTGTCATTTTATAATTGTGGACTACATGAAAATGGATAATTTTATTATTCCTATGTGGGATTATTTACTCATTCTAAGGTAGAAGGATCTCCTTTAAAAAGATATCTCTAAGCTTCATATCATGGATTGAAATGCTGATAAGGTAAGTGTAGTCTTTGTTAATGAAAATTAAAATAATGATTCCCAAGATTATAAGGTATTCAAACCACCTCAATTATAATTTTAATTCATAATAGGAGACTCCATTTATTCAAAATTACTTGATAGATAGTGGTGCCAATACTTCTATCATGCCCAAAGCTATAGCTGATAAGCTAGAACTTAAGTATGAACCCATGAAAGGGGAGTTTTAAAATTGGGTGGGTCTCCCATAAAGAATTTATGTGTTCTTAAGGACATCAATATTATATTTACTACCTACCCAAAATGTACCATATCCCAAGATGTCATGGTAGTTGACCTTCATTCATATTTTTCCCTATGCTTATCTAGGAATTTCACTACAAAAATTGTGGGTATTTTTCTTCTAACTAGTCATGCATGATATTTAGGACTAGGTATGGGAAAAGGGTTACCATAAGGTCTGAAAATATTTATATGTTTCACTTAGAACCCTACATGCCTAATGTATTCAATGTAAGCTACATTATCCCTAATGAAGATGAGCATATCAATGATCAAGAGTCCAAATAACCACTTGAATTCATCTTAGATCTACCTTTGTTGAATGGGTAACATCAAAACAAGGTTATGAACCTATAAAACCATTTAGGAATAAGTATTAGGTGTGTATTGTATTTATGGATAAGGAGATGTTATTCTTAGTCTCACTAGCCCAAGTCAAGAGCATGAAGGCATATGGAGTTTATTATTTGATGGATCAAGGTAAAAGAATGGGAGTGGGGAAGTTTTATTATTTTTTTCCCTTAAAATTATAGGTACTATTATACCTTAATATTTTAATTTATCTACACTTAAAACACTACAAAATATGAGTCCCTCATTCATGGGCTATAATGGGCAAGGAGGAGAGGAATTAAGCTCTTACAAGTGAAGGGAGATAGTGAAATAGTGGTGATATAGGTGAGGGTATTAGTGCATAAAAAATAAACTTTTAAAGTCCTAAAATCACTAAGTTTGGGATATCTTAGAGGACTTCCAAGACTTTGACATTTAATATATACCTAGCGAGTCAAATCATCATGCAAATAGACTAGCTACAATTGGTGCACAATATGACATAGTTGATAGAGTTAAAGACACTAAGGGGTATTAAAAAATTAAGGTAGTGTGTATGCCATCAATACCTAATAATGAGGTGAGTTTTCAAGGTTTATAGAGTGATAGTAATATTTATTGGTTTTTCCAACATGAATCAAAAAATTTCTCAAAGAACCAAAGTATAATGCAACATCAATTTAGTTATCAGATTTTCCAGTTAAGATTAAAAAAATTACCCAAAGGTTTAGTGACATTGGATCATCTTAAATTAAGATGGATAGTTTAAAAATGACAATTTGATTATCTCCACCAAAGAGGAACATTATTTGAAGGTAGCTATTTTCAAAGACAAGTTGATTAAGACAAGGAAAGTTAATACTAAGGACTAGAGAAATAACTTCATATCCTTATGTTAGGAGTTTTTATATGTCTTTACATGGGAATAACCTGATTTTAAGGTTTTGACCCTATGTTGGCCCAATGCACCATAGAGTTAGAGAATAATCTAAAACTGGTGAGGCAAAAATAAAGACAAGTCAACCCTAAAGTTGAATTAATCATGAGAATTAAATTTACAAAATTGATTTAATATAAGATCATATTCCCTATTAAACATTCCTCATGGGTGGAAAATCGTGTGACTATAAGGAATAATAATGGGGAGATACATTTGTGTGTTGACTTTAGGGATCTCAACATAGTGTCTTTGAGAGATCATTATCCCTTATTGTCTATGGATTAGATTCTTTATAAGGTCTTAGGGTCTTAGAGGTTATCTTTTCTTAATGGATACTCTAGGTATAATCAGATATTGGTGAGATAATAAGATAGACACATGATTGCCTTCACAACAAAGTGGGGCACCTATGCATGCATGAAGATGCCCTTTGGACTGTCCAATATAGGAGTAAATATCCAAAGGGAAATGGATGTAGCCTTATAAGTGATTATTAATGATATGGTCTTATATATCTTGATGAAATCATTGTGTTTTAAAAGGATACAAAATATCACATCGCACACTTGAGGTTAGTGTTTGATAGGAGTAAGCATTTTGGATTTTCCTTGAACCCCAAAAAATTCATATTTTTAGTCTATGAGGGTAGACTATTTAGACATATTGTGTCAAATGATGGCCTCTCTATTGAACTTAAGAGGATTTAATCAATATTATACTTACCCTTGCCCAAGCACAAGAAAGGTTTGTAAATTTTCTTGGGAAATATTAACTTCATAAGGAGATTCATTTTAGGATTTGTAGAGTTGGTGAATCCACTTACTCATATGCTCAAAAAGCATAAGGCTTTGTCATGGAGAAAGGAAGGTAAAATAAGTTTTGGGTCCATAAAGTATGACATATCCCAATATCTCACCCTCCTCAACCTTGAATTTAATATTGACTTTTTCATGTATGCATTCTCCATAACTGATGGCATTTTTTCTATGCTCATGTAAAAAAATGATGAAGGAATAGAATAACCATTTGATTTATTCAATCAAGAATTATAATGATATGAATAAAGATATACCTTTATTTAAACCATGTCCTTATTTTTGTGATAGGGATTAAAATTTTAGACACATGGTGTCTAACAACAAATTCATTGTGATGGTAGTTCACCCAATAATTAAAAATTTCATACTCAATAGAGACATAAGAGAGAAGAGGGCTAGTTGAATGAATAAATATATGGAGTATGATATTGAAATCAGGGTTAAAAATTTTATAAAAGTTATGGGAATATATAAACATCTTGTATTAGAGGCTAAAGAAGGAAAAAGGATGGTGTTATCAGTTTATGACAATCATTGGGTAGATGCAAACATGACCTCTCTCAACTGGACTAATGATGTGGTAAAGCTTATCCAAAGAGGAAAATATCCCATAGGCTTAGATAGGACAATAACAAGAAACTTTATGTTAAATTCCATCCCTTATGTATTGGTGATAGAGTGATTTTCAAGAAGGATATAGGATGTATGCTCTTAAGGTGTGTTGAGTCAAACCAAATTGATAAGTTACGAGAGATGTTTCATGATGGGCATATAATTGTGCATTTTTTTATCCAAGACCATATTTTCCAAGATCACTAGAGTAGTATAATGTTGTCCCACATTATTCAAGGATTCACATTCTTGGGTTATGATGTGTTCTAAGTGTGCCATGTTCACAAGTAAACAAAGGTTAGTTTCCTTACCCTTATAAACCATCCAAGTTGAATAACCCTTCATGAAATGAGGTTTAGACTTCATAGGAATGATCCATAAACCTTATAGTGTTGATAGTAAGTCGGTTATAACATCCATATATTACTTCACAAGGTGGGTGGAGGCATTTACACTCAAAGAAGCTAATGAGAACTCAGTTTTAGAGTTCTATGATAGTCTTGTGACCAGGTTTGGTGTCCCCTCAACCATCATATTAGATAATGACTTAGACCTATATAGTGATAAATTATGTGAGTGGGATATTATACATGGCATCTATCTCAAATATTCCTCCAACTAATATTCATAAGGCAATGGACTAGCAGAGTCCAATAATAAAAATTGGATAGGGATAATTAAGAGGACAATGGAAGATAGTCAAAGGGAATATGACACAAAGTTAAATACTACCTTATGGGAGTATATAGTCACACATAAGAGTTATAATTTTCACTCTCCTTACCTCCTTGTTTATGTTATAGAGGGAAAACTACCCATTTCCCTTGAACTACAAGCCTTAATCTTGTGCACCAACTTGAGCTTATAGAAGATGATGCAATGGAAATAAGAATGAATGAACTAAGAGAGTTAGAGGAGATAAGGGATAATTTTTTTCATGCCATGTAGTATAGTCGACACCAATTTAAAATATAATTTGATAAAAGATCTTCATCCAAGACCTTTCAATAAAGATAAATAGAGCTGAAGTGGAATTAAGACCGTGCCAAGCAAGGTGAACACTCAAAGTTTGACAGTCTTTGGAATGGACCTTATATCATCACTAGATGCAAAGAGAGTAATTATTTTCAAATATATAGTTTAAATGGTGAGGAAATCCACATCCATATCATTTGGATGTTCCTCAAGTACTATTATTAGATATCTTTATGGTCCTCTTGTACATAGTTGTTAGTGTGTGTCTCTTTCCTCTAAGTACTTCTACACATGCTTAGTTGTTTGTTTTTTTCCATTATTATTTGATTTTATGTGTATTTTATGATGTGTAATTTAGTATTAATTTATACATGGTATTAGAGTCTATATGTGTCCAAAGGTTCATTTGCTAGTCATGAAGAGCAAAATAAGGAGCTTTGAGTTCCCTTGATCAATAGGTTGGTCAAGCCAAATGAGTCACCAAAAATGTTGACCAATTTATAGTCCTATCCATTTAAAGGGGTTAAACTAAAGTCTTAGAGTCCTGATCCATCATTAGTTTCCATAGTTGCAATTCATCCTTGTGAGATTGGGTTGTTCAAACAAGATCATTATCTTCTCATGTTGTAATATGTTTGGTATTTATCATCACCCCTATTTAAAAATGTATCAATTATTTTCATGATGTTTTAACAAGTATAAATATTGTTTATCAATTTTATGAATATTAAAAATTCAAAAATGCCATGGTGAAGATGAGTTGACAAGACAACCTAGTGAATAATCATGAACACCTTTGATTTACCCAATCATGTCAGGTATGTTAATTTTGAAACTCTTAAGAAAATAATGAAAGTATTTTGGGGTCCAATTTTGGTATTTTATAGGTTTTAAAGGTCTCCTTATATATGTTATCATGATATTCATTTGATATATCTCATTAAGGTCATGTGTGTGTCCTAAAATTAATATTTTTGATGATATTGAGACCTACTTTAACCTTAATGGGCCACTAATCCACATTTCACTCCTCTAAATACCTCTCATGGGATTCATTAGGCCACTAATAAGGTGTTTCATGTACTATTAAACCCATTCCATCAAAGGGTAATGTGCAATTACCATTAATGGGTCCCACATGTGCTAATTTATACCTTTTCAGCTTCCCTCATTCATACCATAGACGTAAAAGCATCACATGGATCCTGATTTCCCTCCATGCCCATTTACAATGGCTTTTGGTTTAAAATTTGAGAAAATGTAGGGAAATTGTAGGATTCAAAGGTTTTTTAATAGTACATATAAATATAGTAAAAAATAAATTAGGTGGAGCCAAGAATCTATAGGGGAAAGTGAACAATGACATGTGTAAAATAAAACTAAGTGTTTAAATACTTGGAAAGATCAAAACTGACCCACCTTCCCATTGAGCTCATTGGTAGGCTTGTAAAGTACTTCAAGTTTATGCTCAAACCATACAAAAGAGAGAATGAAGACCTGAGATCTTGGAAAAAGGAAGTAAATTGGGTCATCTTTCATTCATGGGCATTGATTTATAGGTTGGTCCTTTGAGTTCTATGAAAATTACTTAATAACTTTAAGGATATGATCATCATCCATGTCTGCACAAGCCAAATTGAACATAATGGTTTTCATGGGTTTCTAACTTATTTGGCCAAACCAATCATTATTCATATTTCCTTAGGTATTAAAGGAAACTCCTATGTATTATTAAGTGTTTATCCAACACGTGTGAGGTTATGTAATTATAAAAAGGTAGGTTTGGATAGTAAGCAGAGTGTTGAGTTCTCTCACTAGAGGAGGTTGATAATATTGGAAGATTAGTTGGGTGTTTTAATCTTCCCTAAATCTTTTTTCTCAAGGTTGATGTTCAAATTAGACTCATATCCTTTTAGTGTATCTCCAAGGAAAGGGCTCATATGAATTTGAAGTTCACTATGTGGGAGCATTACATGTTGTTCAATGGTGCCCTTAAAACCTTCAAACATAATCAATAATATGAAATGGAGTGTTGAAGTGATGATAATTTATCATCATATATTTAAGATCAAGCCCCTTAACCTCCATTATAGACTTACATGCCCTATAAACACCTCCTTGACTCCAAATCTCATATATATGTTTTATAAAAAGTTAAGGTTTTTTATTAAATGTTAAGGTTTTTTAGAGATTCTTAGGTTTCATTTTCTAACTATATAAGCATTTACCTAGTCTCTAAAGTGCCATGTTTGGATAGTATGTGTATTAGGGTACATAATTTCCCTATAGGTTGTCTTGGAAAGGTTTCCATACTTCATTTCATGTCCTTTTCACACTCTTACCATCTCATGTTATCTCCACTACCTTTTCACTATGTTTCAACCCTATTTTCCATGCTCCAACCCCTCATATCACACCATAGTCACCATCATACACTCATACACACTTTATTCCATCTATAAAACATATGAATAATACATAACATTCCATTAGGACCCTTAATAACTATTATCTCATGCAGGATAGATTGATATGGGTCATATACCCTGCTTAAGTAGTAAATGACCACCTATAGGAAACCACCCTGAGCATACTGAGTGAACCTTCCAAAGCATTATGTGTAGACCACTCATGGGCATAGGAAGTAGTATGAACATAAGATAATGGATACCCTAAGGAATTATAATAATATGTGAACAATTAGTAAGGGATTAAGATAGTTTCAAGTCACCCTCTCCACCTATAACCTATTGTTCAAACCCCTATAAATAGTCATTGAATGCAGATGAATACATATAACATTGTTAATTCATATTAAGACCTCCATCTTGCTTGGTGTAAGAGGTATCATACATATAAGAAGATTAAATATTAAAACTAAAATAAAAATAAGTCTTGGTGGTTACCTCATCCAAAGGGAAACTAAACATCAAACATTGACGTGAGAATAACACATGCCAATTGGGCATACATCCTAAGCCTAAGAAGGATAAGGTATGAAAAAGGAAATAATTTTGAAAAATTAATATATAATAGTATAACTAATAGTAAAATAAATTATTTACATCTTATCACCATAGGCATCTCAAGAGACAAAGGATAAAGTCCTAGTCAAGACCTCATGCTTCCAATCACTCAGATAGTAGTTAACACCTATATCTACTTAGGACAAAATTATATTTTGAGTTTTATTTGTGCATGAAAAAGATTCCAAATTTAATTAAAAATGTCATTTTAAGTGGTTCAAGGCTTCCATTCTCTTATTTAGGTCAGATAGATAGTGGGTATACCCACTATTTTATCTCAAACCTAGCCTAATTAGTGATAGTCAATTCTAGGGTTAGGTGAGTGAATTAATGTTTTTAAGGGATTAGAAACATATTAGAATCCACAAGGGGTTATAAATAAATGTAATAGGATGGTGAATTTCTTCATACACCCTCTAAGGGAAGTAACATCTAGAGTTATAGTCAGATTCCCTTGAGGGTAGTCTATAACAAATAGACCTTAAGCCAAGTTTTAAACCCTAATACCATCTTGAAGAATCCCTAAGTCCTTATAATAATATTGATGGTCGTGAAGTATGTGTAAGTGTGTTTTATACCCTTAAAATATTATTTTAAGTGAATTGAAGCAAGAAAAGGGTTAGAACAATGTCAAAACCCTAATCGAGTCTCAAAGCCCCAACATAGTTAGCTTGAGATGCAACTTCAAGTGTTCTACACTCCACCATAGAGAGGCTCAGGCCTAGGGAATTTGGGGGAATTTAAGTCTCTGTATGAACTAAAAGCAAATGAAATAATGAGAGGAATTGAGCAGATAACTTTTATTAATGATCCTTAATAGGTTAACCTACTGAAATTGGCTAGCAAAAAACTCAAAGGTCACCTTTCAATGCTCCTCTCTCCACATCCTCTACATGGGACCATAAGATATTGATGGCATATTAAGGGGTCAATACAATATAAGTTCATGGTAATTGGTTTTGGTTTGGATAACCATATGTTATGAACCATTTTTAATTTGGTGGACATCTTAAAACCTTATAAATCCCTAAAAGGTACCTAATGGTGAATTATTGATTTAAAACACATCTAGATGAAATTATTTGGTCCTAAAATGGTATTTAAGTTCCCCTTAAGTCTTTTTATGATCATGACTCTCATTGAGTGACATATGTAGGGATCAAACTATATGAATTAGGCTTGACAAGACTAGTTTGAGCCTAAGTATAGAGAAATGGGAAGTGTTTGTGTGAATCATGAGGTTAAGGAGAGATAATGGGTCTTAAAGATTCTAAATTTCTCTCTAGAATTCATCTAAAAATATCTCCATGACTGGTTATATTTATAGATAGACACAGATGATGAGACTAAGAGATGTATGTATTTAAAAGAAGCTAAATGGCCTAATTATACCAATGTTTCCATTCAATAGAATCGTTGAGGTGATATTTGGGGATGATAAAAAGTTAGAGATTCAAAATAGCCCATAGGGTAAGGGCCAACATTCAGGATTCATTTTTATAAATAGACTAGTCTAAAATGGTCATTAGAGTAGTGCGATTGGAAGGTGGAGAAAAAATAAAACAAAGAAACAAGGGCACCTTAGACTTTCATGTGAGAGTTCATCATGATGATTAAGGATGTTTTGGTCATTGTGAGTTTAAATAAATTTCATATAGTTAGTCCTTCTGGTCTATAGATTCCCAAATACTACTTGGCAACATGCTTATGACCTAAGGAGAATTTACAAATTCTCACAAATATATAAAAAACCTTGCATGAATGGTCAAGCACATTAGGGGAGGTAGATGGGTATATTAATATGTATTTAGTGTAATTGGTTCAGGGATTTAGGCTCTAATCTCTATGAACCATCATAAGAGTCATAGTGTTGGAATTAAAATGACTGAGAGGTGGGGTGAATTAGTCTTTAAAAAAAATTCATAACAATCTCACTTAAGCAATCATGAAACATTCAAATAAACATATAGATCTAGCAAGCATAAACACCTATCCAAATAAGCATGACATAGATGAACACATCACATATGTGAGAAAACCTTAAAGGGAAGAAAAACCACTAAAATATCTAAATGAATTACATTCCTATAAGACAAACACCAAATTTAGTGAAGCACCCACTTCACATGGAGCACCAATCCTAACTAGCTAAGCACCAACTCAACTAAGCTTTTGTAAGCACCAAATTACAAGGAGGCACCAACCCCCTAGATGACTCAGTACCAAATAATTCATCTAAAATAATTGATCAACTTCAAAACATTTCTTTTTCATATAATATATGATGATCTTATTCTTCATCTCTTCATTCTCTTCTATCTCTCTCAAACCACCTTCGAGGCCTCTTCGCTCAACTAGGTCTCTTCAATACTAATTACGTGACGTGAGCTTAACACTCACATAAAAAAAAATATACAAAATTTTCATCACTAGTCCTCTACACTCCTATTATGGTCTATAAGGCCTTCTACTCACCAATGTATTATATCATTTGCATTCACTCAACACACACTAATAGGCCTAAAACTACCTAGTATTTATACAAGTCTCTTATTCATATCCTTATTGCTCATAAAAATTCCATTAAAAATTTAATTAAGACATGAAATATATCTTATTAAATTTCAAAAACATGATGACCTTAAAAACAATGTATAACAATTATATCATATGATCTAATAGTAACTATTGGTTTTGCAGAATAATTTGTTGACCTCTCTCTCAGACCTCACTCATCTAGACAAGCCATTTTGGATTCAATACTAAATTAAAAAATTATAAAAATAGTGTATAATACATAAAAATACAAAATATCAACACCATGTACATTATATTCTTCAACTAAGATCATAGAGTCTCAAATTCATCATTGTCACTTGCTTACCTAGAATTACTAGTTTGCCTTAAAGCATAGTCATGCTAAAAATGAATTGCAACATTTATATGACAACTTTAAGAGACATAAAATTAATTTAAATTATATTATTATATAAATATACAATTATTAGATATAAATATAACATGGTCAAATGTCAATATTGGTCTTATAGACCAATCTCATAACCTTACACCTTCACTATCTTATCTGTACTAGATAGATCAACTTATGAGCAAAATTTTCATAATATTCACTAAAATAAAAAAATTATATCCAAAATAAAAATTTACTAAAATTATTTAAAAACTTATTCATGCACTTTGATTCATACATATTCCATGATAACACATCCCTAATCACCTTCTCACTTCTGCCTAGATTTCTCACTATTTCCACTATTAGGCCTATTAGTGACTGGTCAACTTAGATGACTAGATTATCACACTTTATGGAAATTAATTTCTTGGAAACACCATGGAAATAAAATAAAAGTCTAAATATTTATCTTCCATATATTTATAAACTTTGACTTGGTCAACTCTAACTGCTACAACAAATCTTTGATAAATAAGGCCTTTCTTGTAGGGTCCACTCACTCACCTAAAGACACAATTACACCTCAATATTATTGGGAGAGTTTAATAAAACATACAATCACTTATATATCCATACCAATCCATTATAGGATTTTTTAAACAAGATCTTCCACATCAGGTCATTGTTATGGTTATAGAGAGGGTTAACATTATTTATGGTGTTAATGATTGTTCATAAAATATTTCCCCTTATTTACAAAAATAATGCTTTTAAATATTATATATGACCATTATAAATCTCTCCTTAATATCTCATGTTCTCTTTTATAGGTTAAAGATGTCATTCAACACTTAAAATCCCTTCTTAGGTTGAGAACACTTCATTTTGTGTACTCAAGAGACCTGAAAACCACTTTTTATGCCTTTTATTACAAACCATGAATTTAAAATTTGTGATAATTATTGATAAAAAATTTCATACATATTAAAATACTCACTATCCATAATTAACTTGGAAATATAACCTCATACCCCATTAGGCCATACTCTCTCTTTTTGTTTCTTTGGACCTTGACCTGTAAACTACATTACGCCTAAAATCTGACCTTAAAACTTATTTACATGCACTCTCAACTTAAATAAAATATTAACATAAAATCTCTTATTTTTATACATCACATAAATCCTTAATATACCTTTAAAACATGTCATGATGCCTTATTAGGTTAGGTAGGGTTAAAAACTAGTCTAGTTATAGACTTGGACTTAAGGTCTTACCGTTCTAGGCTCCCCTTGAAACTCTCCTAAGTGATCCAATGCCTCATATTCATGATAATGAAAAATTATAAATAATATTATGACTCTATGCATCTATCTCACAAAGTTACCATTCTCATACCTTATCATAAGGTCTCTTCATGTTATGACTAGTGTCGTGACTACGCTTATTAAGTAATTCAAACTTTACAATTGACATTGAAACATTTTTGAAATTATATACACTTCTCTTACATGATTTCATATGGAAAAATAATCCTCTCACAATCTTGTGCTTATTTACTTCACCAATATTCACTATGCACACCTTATCATAGAGTTTAGACTAGGCTTTTCAAGACACTTGTACTCAATAACTAGTACTCAAACATGATTTAATTGACATAGATATTGACATCAACCTCAAAATAATCATTAGGTTTCCTTAAAATTATCTCTCAATAGAGATACATTAGGTTTCCTTCAAATTATCTCTGACCTACACATTGACATCAATGACGTCAACTTTGACATCAATGAAAACACTTCTCAAAAAACTCTACCTTTGTCATTGATGGAAAAATAGTATTAAATATAATCAATCTCATCTTCCCCAATATATTTAGTCTCCTTTCATGAACTTTCTCCCCCTTTGACATTAATGACAAAGGTCTTTCACAACTTTCATCTAAAATCACACCTTCTTTGTAACAAAAGTTCAACACTTAGAATATGAATCATTAAGGTAATATTCTCCTCCTTACACCATGCATACCTCATTCAAATGAAATTATATTACAAGACCATAGATAAATCTTAGTAAACAACCTAAATATCTCCCCCTATAACTAAGCATCTACCATGTTTCTACTAATTCAAGAGTGTCTCCATAAATCCTAATGGAGTCACCTCTTTCTATAGAGCACTAAAACAACACAATTTAAGGAGGTTCTAAGATATCCATACTCTCATGAGAATGAATATCCTTCTATATCCTTTTAGGATTGATTGGAAATATAGGCTTAACCTCTTCATCAACTATTTGATAATCAATATGAGTAAAAAATAGACATTCTTGACTTGATTTCACATTTTAGGTTTGCTTTACCATAACAAGAAGTCAATTTGAGCTTGTAGAATGATCATGAATAACCTTTACTATCTTTGGTTTCTATACATTAATTTTTATTCTCTCTTTCACTATAGGAGCTTCAAACCTCTTATTTTGATTTGATGACCTTTTAACTTTGTTATGATAGAATATTACAATGTGCACTACACTATAACTATATCAAACCACCTTAT
This sequence comes from Torreya grandis, assembly GCA_037957365.1. Taxonomy (NCBI): domain Eukaryota; kingdom Viridiplantae; phylum Streptophyta; class Pinopsida; order Cupressales; family Taxaceae; genus Torreya; species Torreya grandis. The sequence continues at coordinate 1,565,652 of JARHVA010003143.1, forward strand.
ACATACCATTTAACTAATGTGAACTATGAATCCTTTCAAAGTCTGATGAATACTCATTATTGGAGGGTCTTTTAAACTCTCTTGATCTATGACCAAATTTATTACATAAAAATAGTAACCTTTGAATAAGCTATCATACTTCATAACATTAGGCTATTTGATAGATATTTTCATGTTGACATTGTCTTCAATAGACTTCTCCTTGAGTTGAGCTACCTATTTTTGGTCTTCTTTGAAACCAATACCTATCTTATCACTTTTATACTTTTGACTACTGGAGATGTCATCTAGGACCTTAGTGTTCTTTTAAAACTTCACAAAGATCTTCATCTTGCTAGACTCTTGATCCAACTCAGCGTTTAGGGATTCCACTTTAATTTCATACGTGATGCATTCTTCCTTTTTAGATTTTAGATTTGCATTGAATATATCCATTTTTGATTCAATTGGATTGATGATCTAATCATAATCCTTGGAAGTGTTACTCAGTATCTCCTCAAATAATCTAATCTACTCCTCATAGTCCTTAACTAATGATCTTAGTTTTTTATTCTTTCTGCCTTGAAACTTCAACTCCTCTAGAGAACTCACCAATTCTACCTCAAGGTTCACTTCAGCTTCTTATTCATCTAATTCTACATCAACCATAGGGCCTTTCCCTTTTGATAAACTCTCATTGCCTGATTCTATGGCCATGAAAAAGGTTTCATTATTGTCATGTTTAGGTTCATTACTACCATCATCACTATCATATGTGCTTGTATTAGTTAGATAAAATGATTTATCTTTTTTGGAATAGAAATTTTTCTTATTTTTTAATGACCCTTTCCTAACTTCATTCTTCCTAAAATATCTCTTATGCTTGTCAAATTTATAGTCCTTCCTATCATCTCCATAGGGTTAATTTTGAGAGGCCCTAATAGAAAACTTATTATAAATATTTTAAAAATTTAGGGAAATTTTATTCATAGTTGTGGAGAATATTTTATGTGTGATGGAAAATCTATGATTATTTTAAATGATAAAAAATAAATAGTTTAATTTTTTTTGTATAACCATTTGACTATAACAAAAGATAGATACCAAATGGAAGAACACTAAATAATCCCACTGAATGGGCAAATCAAATGATGTGATGAAAAACTATGCTAAATACCTATGTCAAATGGTTTTATTAGAAGGTTTTGTCAGATGGATGTGGTATATGGTTGTGATGTTCAATTGTGAAAAATGGCTAAACCAAATGGTATTTAGTGGTTGGTGTGTGTTAGATGTCAAGTGTTGGATGATTGTGTATAGTGGTGGTATGAGCAAATAATGTCAAATAGTGATGTTGGGTCATGTTGATACGTGATCAGTGTGGTCAATCTACTATCCTATTGTGTAGTCACCCCTTTATCATATAAATAATCACCCTATACCTTAATTTTTAAAATTTTATAGATTATATTTATCATTCCCTTTTTCCCCCACCCACAATAATTCCCCAACCATGGCAGTAAAATATGTTTTCAATAACATGTTGTGCCCAAACATTTTAAACATTATACAATAGCTAGATACGTATAATGAATGGATTTTGAAATATATATTTGGTAGCCCAATATACATGCCCTAATATGAAACAAACATTGGGTTACTCAAATTTCTAATGTCTTCCTATGATAATAAAGAGAAGACCTTCACTGTGAACTTGGACTCCAAAATGATTTGTTTTGGTACCTTGCTAGAAGAGATTCATAGTCTAATAGGTCTTTTGTTTCATAATGCAAACCCTTTGAATTAAAAATAAATGTTGAGATATGATGACAAGAATTATTTAGAGTCACATTTCATCTTGCAGATTGGTTGAGTTGGTATGTAATTGTAAATTTCTTTTTATATTCAAAATTCAACTTTCGATATGTATATTCTTTAGTTTTCTCTTTCATTTTAGATAGTCAGAAGAGGGCCCTCCATGTCGAAGATGTTGGTGACCCATTTTTTAAAGAAATGGTTCAATTTTTCCTTGTGAGAATAGTATTTTAGGGAAGACCATTATATATTCCCTATTGGGTATTAGTTTACATTGTTTTTACTCTTTCTAATTTGAGACATGATTGGTGTACTTTCATTTCCTTTAAGATAAATATTGAAATAAAGTTTTGCTTGTACCAATCCCAGTTCCACTATTTTTTGTTTAAATTTTATTCTTGAATTATATTATGAGGCCTTATATTAATTCAACAAAACACTAATTCTAATTGTGATTAAACCAAAGATGAGTAAAAACACTTTATATCTAGAGAAATAGGAGGTTAGTTTATTTGTTTAGTTGTTGAACTGAGGTTTAATATTTGTTTATTTGTTAAACTGTTACCAAGTTAAGTATTAATAAATGTTTGGAATTTCTTTGTTAAATGTAAGATTTTATGCTTCATGAAAATAATCTACCTCAAAATTACAATGTGTATTTGAAGGATTTTCTAATTTTGAGTCTACAAAATCATCTTTGCGAGCATTTCAAATTTCATAATGTGTAAGAGTTTCTTTTGCATCATCTCTACATGTAGGTTTACTATTTAAAATTGTAAAATGATATTTTAAATTTTGAGTGCATTATTTTATTTATTGTATTAGTTGACTTGGTATCAATTGAGTTTATCATGGAACATCCTCCACCACAAAAAACCCCAAATTTAATATGCCTTCTAGACCCTCGGTGCAAGGTATTTTACATTACATATTTTAATTTTTTTGTTTTTTGGTTTTTTATTATAGTTTTTTATGAATGAATGTTTTTTTTAATGTACCAACTCAAAACAACCCCATCACTCACAATATAGGGCATAGAATGGAGGAGATATTATCTCTAAATACAAGTACTAAACCTTGAATTCCAAATTAGCATATAGTTTTGTTTTTAAAATTTACCATTTTTCTAAAATAATTTACATTTTACAAGGCAACCTCAATCTATAATAAAAATTACACTGCCTCTACCACCCACAAACTTAGTTTACTCAAGGGGGAAGACTCTTTTATTATCGTAAGTGCCAACAGATAAAAGAGGAACACTATAATTATTATGTTCTCAATTTCCTAATTTCTCTTTTATAGGTATATCAAGTGGGTAAGGATTGACTTATTTGAACAAAATTGATCTTTATGAGGAATATCTAAGGATTGAAAGTAGTGAAGTTTTTTAGGCTGATTTCAATCCACATGATTTTATCCATGGAGTAAATGTTCATGTAATTGATCAAGAGAAACCTTCGACCTCTTCACCCCCTATGTGATAAGAGAATGTTGTCTTATATGATGATGGTATTACATCTTTTCCATTAAACAATTTAGTATAAAAATTTATTACTTCAAATCTTAAGGAGGGAGTTGTAGATGAATTTAAAAATGTGTATGTTTTGGAGTTTTGAGTGAAGGCATTGATAAAAGAAATAAATGTTCATTATCACAACCACTCCCAGTTAGAATTTTTTTTTCACTGGTATAACATGAACCCATAAAGGTTGATGCTTTGTTTTCCCAAGATAAATCTAGATCGATTATTATTTCTAATGGTTATAATGATAATGTGTTGACTATTATGCTTAATAAGTTGGATAAATTAAATTAGAATTCTAGGGATATTTTAATAAATGGGAAAAAGACATAAACCTTGTTATGATTTCAAATGTTGAGAAGGAAAAATATTTGGTAATGTATCTTCATTTTAATCAAATTTCATGTCATACTTATTTTTGTTCAAATCTAATTACATTTTGTTTTAAATTTCAATAAAAATATGAGAATTTGAAAAAATAAGATGAGGTCCTTAATGTGCATCTAAAAAATGCATGAAAAAGTTTATATTGTGCATTCAATTTAATGATAAGCTTGTTATATTGAATTAAAAAAACAACACACTCTAAAAAATCATTAAGGAGGAAGGACAAGATTCCAATCCCTTATTTAAGTAGAAGATAGATGTTGATCTGAGTCTGCTTTTTGTAGGAGATGCTAGAAAATAAGAAAGGGAAAATATTTCTCATATTAATTACATGGCCAAGGATCATGAAAGAGTAGGGATATTATAGGAGGTTAGTGGCACAAAGGATTTTGTGGTTGAGAAATTAGCTGAGAAGTGAAACCCCCAAAAAAATTTAAACTCTATAATATTTGTAAACAATGTTTTGTTTTGAAAATTATATTTTCAATGACAATTTGAAGTTTGGATTTGCAGTGATCAATTTATTATGTTTTAATTAGTGGATGAGCCATGTGGATTTAAATTATTTTTTTGATGGATTTGGTGTTAGAATTGACCATGAATTTCAATATGAATTTTATGATGTTGTAAAGTGACTATTATTAAATCTAAGTTTATTCAGTTGATGCATTTTAAACAAAATAATGATATAATATTTTTTTCTATCACCATCATGTTTAAATTTAGATTCATATTTTAAATCTAAAAGTTAAAAAATTTAATATGGTGCTATAATATCAAATTATAGTTATTTCAAATGATAATACAATTAAAAAGCAATTAAATAAAAGGGAAAGTATCATGATGAATGGATCAAATATTTCAAATGATAATACCATCCCTAATTGTAATGAATTTAGTATTTGAAAATTTTTATAATATAAATAATTATATGAAATTTCAATTTATAATATAATAATTTCAATAAATATAAAACTAATAGTTTATTAGTTAAAACAATCCTAGACAAACCTGATCATCGCCAGTGACATTTACATCTATTGTGTCAGTGCCATATTCAGTGTCATTATTTACATCCTTTCTATTTGTCATTGTATTTATTATGCCTATTATTTTAGTTAGATAACTCCATGTCTCTAAATCTCTTTCATAAGGAAACATGTCCACAACATAATGTGAAACATATAATCTAAAATAGGTTTCTAAAATTTTATCCAATTTTTTTGAATTTTTCACTTAATAAAAGCTAATGCACTGAATACTCTTTCATCTAGCACTAAGACTAAAATTTTTGTTTGAAAAAGCTCATATAATAAAAAAAATACTCATTTAGAATTTCCTGTAATATATTACTAGGATAATTTTTTTTCCATAGCCATGTAATTGCCCCATTTTTTATTGGTTCACATAGAAGGTGATATTATTCAAACATTGTAATTATAAAATGAGTTGACTAAGATGGCAGTAAATCCTTTCCCAACATAACTTTTATTTCTACTCCATTCATCTCTACATATCTACCAAAATCAGCCCATGTATTTGTGAAATAAATTTCTAATCATAATTTGACTGTTATTACTCTTGATCATTTTGACCACAAGTCAAAATGAATCAAAATCCTATAGTAAAAAAATTATATATGGGTATAATATAATGTCATAGGGTGTTTTATAGTTAACTATATGTTATTTTATGTCATTTTAGTCTTGGTCATGGTATGATTAGTCCTTATGTCATTTTGAGTCACTTAGGGGTCATAAATGAGCATTAAATGCAAGTGGTATGGTTTTCAAGGTGTCCATGTGTTCCTAACTACCTTCCAACATATAAGGTGTTATATTTCTTATTAATAATGTTAGGACTAACTGAAGTTTGAAATTACCTAACTAAAAATCAAGAATATAGGTCTAAAAGAAGGATTTTCAAAGGTATACAACCTATGAGAGAGAGTGTCACATGGGAGAAGGTTTTGGGATGGACATTCAAATTCCTAATACTCATTTCCATGCTTGACATGATTTAGAAGTGCCAAAAATGGGCCAAAACCATTCTACTCATCCATCGCTCCACTATGTACATGAAACTAGTCAATATGTTTTTGGTTGGTACATCCATTAGGATAACTTTTAGATCAAATGCCTTAAGGGGGTGATAATACACTCAATTATATTTATTTTCATGTTTGGATTTCAAGGAATGGTCACTTATACTTTATGAATTATATTTTAAAATTTGATTATGTTTTCTTGCCTATTATTTCCCATACCATGTTGGTTTTTCTCCTGTTTGATATAGTTCATATAATTGAGCTACCAAATTTTCTTCCATATGATGTTCACTCTGTTTGTTTCATGCTTTCCATGCTTAGTTTCATGTTTGGTAATGATTTCATGGGCCAAATATTTTAAGGTTTCAAGAAGGTGTTGTTAGTGAAGTTGCAGTCAAATTTCAAAATTTTCATAAGGTCTATTTATTTAAAATGGATTCAATTAAATGTGATATCATGTTTCATTCATCTCAAATTTCATGACAATATCCTTCTTGTTGACCAAATTTGACTTTTAGGTTAAATTTGGATCCCTATAGGTAAAAAACTTTGTTTCTTAGATCTTCTAGGGGTATAAATCTTTTTCATAGTCTATATTATGGTTAAATTGATGTTATCTAATGTATTTTTATCCTTAGTCATGGTTTTATTAGTCAATTAGTCAATTTGGGTCACTTAATATGCTTGTAAGTGTCAAAAATGAAAATGACATAGTTTACAAGGTGCCTAGGTGTCCTATTCTCCTTGGAAACTTCAAATAGGTTATTTTAAATATCAAGGATATTAGTTATATCAGAATATTATAGGTTTTCTAACTAAAATTACTAAAACCAACTAAAAAAAGGAGAAAATGACACTTTTACAACCCATGGGGAAGTGTGCCACATGGGAAAACATCATGGATGGCCTCTTCACCTTCCTTACACTCATTTAAACATTTATTTTTCTCTATAAGTTCCATTTTATGTCCAAAACCATTTTGATCCTTTCTTAGTTTCTTAGACACACAAAAGTGACCTTCATGTTTTTGTTTAGTATGGATAGCTCAAAGGGTTTCAAGTAAAATTATTCTAGGAGGTTATATTAGACTTATACACCTTCAGTTTTTTATAAATATTATAAATAATGTTTTCATGTGCTTCATGCACCATCCTCATGCAGTAGACTATACTTTTTTCATAGTTATTTCATGTACCTTGTAGGTTTTGATACATTTTAGTCAAATACATACAAAATAGTTGGTGATGTTGTCTCCAGAGTATTTTTGATTCCTTCTCACATGGTATCCATTCTAATTTTCATGTTCCATAATGTTTGGATGAAAAATTTAGTCCATGTGACATGCAGGTTCCACCATGTATAGTCTCATCTAGAGTTCTTCTTGTTTGCAGAGTGTTGTTCTCCTATATGGGGCTCATGTAGTTAGGAGATGAATTTTCATAAGTATAATGGTCATATAAACACATTTTAAATTTTTGGTTTCACCATGTCATCTTTTGGGTAGCTCGTAATCTTATCTTTCTCCATTGTCAACTCTTTACCTAACTTCACTTGCAATCACATATTTGAAGCTTGTTCAACTTATTCATGAGATGATAATTAAGGTGTTTTAATTTTATAATCCATTAGTATTTTTAAAATATTAAATTTATATGCTTCAAAAAGGTGTAAGTGTGGTCACATGTTCATTCACTGTTCTAAAATAGTCATCTCATGCTCCAGATTACTCTATTCTATGTATATGCAAGTGATTTTCACATTGGAGAATATTTGTTGAAACTAGTTTCAATGTGTTCTTGATGGAAAATATTGTGATTTAAGGTTTATAATTAATTTAAGTGTTTTTTTATCTATTCACCACCATGTTTTTGCCACATTTCATGCCCTGCTTGCATAACATGCCCAATACACACTTACATGGCTTTCCTGACATCATACTGAGATGTGGAAAGGTTAATGTGTGTTCTAACCTCCTAGTATTAATAGAGGTACATTAGGATGTTTTATTAAATCATAAAAACACCATAGTCATGGATAGTTTCATATTTCCCATATTTAATTCATGGTTTGTGCACCAAAACATCCACTTATAGGTGGCTGAGTAGGGGATGAAAATGTTTGTATGGGAAGGTTGACATAATTTGACACCTCCTTAAAGTCTTGGTTAGATATATAATTCATTATAAACTCATATAATATGTCAAAATGTAAATAATAGGTGTTAAACCATGTTGAGAATATGAGGATTGTATTCTAGAAAGTTGTCCCTAAAATGTCAAAATAGAGGTCAGGGGGCTTCTTGTGATTATCCTAAAATATGGAGGTAAGGGTATTAAAGCATATAGCTTGGTTAATATTCTATCCCATAGCATATATATTATACATTAATATAATTTAGGTCAAATTTTTAGTGTAAGGTGGGATTTGGGAACCATCAAGAAGCCTAAAAACGCACTAAGATGCTCCATTAACATCTACAGGCTTGGGGAGGTAAATGGTCTTTTGTCACCCTAAGAAGAAAAATTGAACAAAACCTCATGAATAGTAGGGTTAATTTATGGAATGAGGTCAAACATAATTAAATTATAAAATATATGGGTAATACAATGTATTTTAGATCCCTATGACTACTTAGAGGTGTCCCTTTAATGAGAAATACACACCTATAATAGTCAAAAGTAGGATCTCTCAGTCATGGAAAAAGAAGAACTTAGTTAAGGATTAAAAATCACATATATAATGATTAAAATTATAATAATATATAAAATGATTATTATATCTCTAAAATATGACCTCAAACATCATGACCAAGTCCCAATAAGCTCAATGCACACCTACAATAGGATCTTAAGGGCAGGGGTGTCTTAGTCTAAAAGAGAACATAGTTTGTGCTTCCAAATAGCATTTAAGTAAACTTAGAATGAGTATATATGTTTTTTGATGAAAATGGGTTAAATTTAGGTTCCCAAAAAACATAACCAAGGTCTCATGATGTAAATTACACCTACAATGGAAAACTTAGGGTATCTCAGTCTAGACAATGACCTAAAAAGTTGATACTAAAAATGGTATTTATAATTTTTCCAAAGAAAAATTATAGTTAAAACCTGAATTTTGGAATAAAAATGATTAAATTAAATCCTATAAACATCATTAAAATTGTCTAATTGAGATTAATACACACCTATAGAGGCAAACTTAGGGTGTCCTAGTCAACAAGAAATGGACTCAGTTTTGAAGATCAAAAGTGCATAGGTAGGGTTAATGGGAGATAAAACACGATTAATTAATGATTGAAAACATAAATTTGGATTATATTTACTTAATAAGATACAAATAGGAGAAAAATAAGCTTACTTAGGTCATTTAAACCCCTATATGCACCTACAGTTAGGTATAAACTAGTGAGAGCAGGGTAAGACATGCACTTGTCTAGGGGGATGGAAAAGCATTATAAAAAATTTAAATAAGTTTATGAAGAATAAAAAAAAATGTTTAAAATACAAATACTCTTCCAAGGTGACCATTTATCTTCCTTACTTGGACAAAGAGCAACAATCTATATTGTGGACTAGGAAACCATGTTTGCTCAATAGGAAAGAATGAGGATTTCAAGGAAAAGGAGTGTTTTGGGATGAATTAAAAGTTTAATGAGAATTAATTGATGATGATGAATATTTTTAAACAAAATATAATCATTGGTTTAGCTTGGAGAAGTCACTCTTAGGTGGATTTAAGGAAAATGTAGGAAAATAATATTTTTAGAGGCCTTTTTGGGGCATTTTAAGATGGTTAGGCACCTAAATCAAAGAATACAAATAAAAAATTTAGTAAAAATCATCATAAATAATTTTAAAAACTCAAAAATTACTCAATTTTCCTTGGGTATGAGATACCTACCTCACCGTTATGTCTTAAAGGTCTGCTAGTCTAGGAAAATCAAGTTTTGGCAAAGCAAGCTAGTGAGTACAAAATGGATAAAGGATTTGATGTATATATTTGGGAACTTTAGTAAACATATAATGAGGTTTATGGAATCAAAATATATTATATAAAATAAATATATAAATATAACACCCCTCCAGGTGACTAAACTATCCCTTGCATATAGTCCAACTAGGCAAGCTATCACTAGGCATAATTGATGAAAAGGAAAAGTTGATGAGGAAGATTACTTGGAAGACCACAGGGAGGCTTGGTAGGTTTAAAAAAATATATTTAATCTTAAATAACATACCATAAAGGATAACAAATTTATCGCAAGGTCTAGATCCTCAAAGGTTTAGATAGACATATTAGGCAAGCGTCAAGTCAAAGGTGAATTAGAGGTCCAACATCATTTATAGCTATTGGTGAGACATATATATGATTTAGACATGTTTTTAATATGTAAATATACATGTATGAAATTTTATCATGCATGGAAACCTACAATAAATCCAATTCTAACCTTTAGATATTCCAAGCATGCAAAAAGGGGTAAAAATAAGCTTGATGGGGTATATTCAAGTGTTCATATCTCCTCTAAGGATTATAATGGGATTAAAAGGAATTAAGAGAGGTTATTAGGGTACCTTGGAATCATGTTTGTGGAATTCAATGGTAGGCCCAATATCAAATATTTATGAACAAAGATTAAGACCCAAAACTACCTAGAACCTATTAGACCCTCAACTAAGACCCAATGGAGATTTTTTTTTTGGAGAGGTATTAATTTAGAATATTTTCACCATTAAATTTATTAGAATTTTTAGGGACTTACTTAGGATTCCTTCCATATCTTTGAACTTTATGGAATTGTATGGACAAGCTGAAAATAAAAAAGTGACCAAAAGCGACAAAGTGGAATTGTATGGCCAATTTATACTTGAATGACTCTTTAAGAAATAAAAAATTTATTTTACCTACTTACACGATGTAAAATTGAGTATTATTATAATCTAGTTGGTCTTGTCTAGTAAAAGATGATCTTTTCTAGCATGTTATCCCTGATTGTTCACCAACTGTATAGAAGAGTAATTGTTAAAGGTATTTATTAGTGTTATTTGATAAGTGTATGAGTGTATTATAATTGTTTCATGAATTTATTACACAAATAAATCATCCATTATTACCCTCCTCAGCATAAAAATTCCTCTTGAACCTAACATATATAACATTGATGTGACAATACAACTTGAGTTGTGAGTTTTGTGTTAAAGAATATTTGTTTATCTCTAAGTAGTATAATTTTACTCAATAGGAGGAAATCCAATTTGGTTCATCAATTTTTATTTTTATTGGTTTATTCCTTACCCCTTTTCATCCAAATTTAATATGTAATAAAAAACTTTAAAGAGTGCATTAATGAAACTAGCTCTTCTAGAGACTCATCTCACCAAATTATTACCCACAACAAGAGAGATGTTTACATTGTGCCACTTGGATGAGGAGAGATAGTAATCTCCTTAATTGGTTAAAATCTAAGTGACTAAAATTTTTGACACACCTAGTGGGATTCTAAGTCCTATAATATTGTCCAAGATTGGTGCTAGTCTTGGCATAGTTATATCTACAAAAGCATCTACATTCAATACCTAATAAATCCACTAAAGTTTTCAACTCTTTGGATCCTAATCATTACCTAATATCCATTTAAAATGTAGACACTAGGTTTTATTTTAAATTTATACCCTTTGAGTTTATGTAATTGCCTTTTCATTCTATCAAAAGGATTAGGTTTGTAAATACTTATCGTTATTCAAGAGAGTTGGTGTTTAAGAATTCCAGGTTCTTACTAAGTTTAACTTATAACACTCATATTCGACATTCTAAAATGGATAAAAACTAACCTTTATACCTTTAACTAGATCATATCCTTTGAATCCTACCTAATATGACCAAATTATAGGATTAGCTCTTAAGAGTGTTCCATCTTTTAGTGGAGAAGGTCCAAATACTACCATTAAACACATTAGAAACATAAAAAAATCTACAATATCCATCATATCACTCAATATAATGTGGTTATTAGTTTATTAGAATTTTATTTCAATGGTAAACCTTTAGATTGGTATGGGACTCTACCTAAAAATTATATTGGTTCATGGGATGAACTAGGAGATATATTCACTAAGAGGTTTGGAGATAAAAGTGATCATTTATCACTAGTTGATAAATTCACCACTATCATAAGGGAACTATAAGATTTTATTCAAGATTTTACCACTATATTTCCAAAAACATGGGATAAGATCCTAACCCTTGTGAGACCTACTCCAAACTATGCCTTCATGTACTATCTAAAGCATTGAATAGTGATGCATCCATGATGATTCATTCCATGGGTGGGAATACACTACATTATGCCTATTAGATAGCCATTAAAGCTAAGTATTATCTTGTTAAATTAGGGAATATTATTCCTAGACCACCAATTCCATTGTTCTTTAATTTGTATCCTCTTAGTCAAGTTGCATTACCTACTTTGGTTCCTTTGCCTAGTCAAGAAAAGTTTTCCATTGCCCCCACTAATGAGATCCATGAAGTAAATATTTTTATCCAAAGTGTTACTAATGAATGTTTTTACCTCAAAAGGTAACAAGATCAAATTTATAGGCCATACTAGTAATAAAATTATTTTGGGCAAACATATATCCCTCCTTTTTAAGGCAATATTCAAGGATAAGTCAAATCACTCAAGCTAGACCTTACCAAAGTTATAATCCTATTTCTCTCTCATCTTCTAAATATCTTATTATTACTAAAAAAACTTTTTTCAAGAGTATCCATGCTATCCTCCATATGACCAGAATCAAGACCAAGTTGCCTATACTAATGAGATGCATAATCAAGCCATGACTATCCAGGGTAATCAAGCATATCATGTTTCAAGTTTTGACGTGTTAATGTAAAATGGAATGAAAATTGGAATGGAGAATGGAAAAACAAAATCTAATTATACTCTCATAAATTATTTTGAGGGAGATTTTTATGCCATCAATCATTTGGGCAATGCAAGTAATGTGAATGCTAGTGTGTCCTCTAACACTAGATCTAAGAAGAGGGTTGTTGAAGATACACAAGGGGCTAGTCAAGGACCTATTTTGACTCCTACATCATATCAAATTGTGGGTGGGTATAATTATACCCTAAAGTGAAAGAAAATTAGAATTTTTAGAATGTAAGGCCTACTCCTACACATCCACCTTCACAAAATACATCACAAGTTACTAGCTCTTCCAAGGAGCCTTTCAAGGTGAGAAATCCTTCTATCAATGTTGTGGATCAGATTAATAAGTTACATTTTAATATTAACTTGTGATATTCATTTAAAATACTAGGACAAAAGGATATGCTTCAAAAGGAATAATAAGGACTAGGTAAGTAAGTTGGATCAACTAGAAATGAGAATGTTATCTTGGTGAATGGAACTCAACCCATTGTTGTACAAATGAAAAAAAATGATAAGACTCCTCCTTTTTACCTATCCTTTATTACTGGTGATTTATTACTTCACAATTTAATCATACATAATGGGGATAGTACTTCAATTATGCCCAAGTGTATAGCTGATAAACTAGGCCTCAAGTATGAACCAATGGCTAAAGGAGTTTTGAAATTAGATGGATCACTAGCAAAGACCTTAGGAGTGGTCAAGGATTTGAATATTATTTTATATTTATTTGTCACTTTTTCTATCCTTCATGATGTGGTTGTGGTAGATTTATCCCCATACTTTGATCTTTGTTTGTCAAGAGAGTTTACAACTAAGATAGGTGGATACTTGGCAGCCAATTGGTCTTATATGTTTTTTAGGACAAAGTACGATACTAAGGTGAAGATTGAATCAAATCCTATCCATCACAATCACTTAGATACATGCCTAAGGTGGAAAATGTCAATTATGCTATTATTGATGAGGAAGAAGTTCACACATATCAATCTCCAATATATTCTCTTGAAGGAGTTTTTTATTTGTATTCAGATGAATGGGGAGATGAACATTATGAAAATGATCCTTACAAATTCATAGAGGAATATAGTATTGGAGTGTATTGAATTCATGAGGAGGAATATTTCATTCCAAATTTGATGAAGCCAAGTGAAGACATGGATAGTTTATGGTGGTTATTCTTTGATGGATCTATAAGAAAATTTGGGGCAGGTGGGGGAGAAATGTTGGTTTCACCAGCCAAGGAAAGGTACTATTCCACTTTAAGATTTCACTTATCTTATAATTTTAATGTATCAAAATATGAGGCCCTCATTCATGGCCTTGAGTGGGATAGGAAAATAGGTATGAAATAATTACAAGCATATGGTGATAGTGAGTTGATTGTGAATCATGTAAGAAGCTAAAATGTGACTAAGAACTCTTTGATTAAATCCTATAAGAATATGTTGTGGGATCTTGTAGAGTATTTCCAATATTTCAACATTAAATCCATCCCAAGAGAATATGACAAACATGTTGATAGGTTGTCAACAATTAGATCTTAGCTTGATGTTCCAAATGGGATAAGAGAAGATAAGAACTGGTCACATCTCAAGTTGATTGTAACGCCCTCCATACTTTATAATGCCAATAATTTGAAAGTACTTGATAGTGATCAAAAAATAGAAATTTTTATACAAGATAAGTTTGAGTTTTATTCCAAGAATCACTCCAAACTACAACAACAATATAGAGTGAAGATTGTATAATTGAAGTCAAGAAAGCTCCCTAAAGGCATAGTCATAATTGAGACTATCTTCAATGATGATGATAAATTTAATAAAGATAATGTAAGAATGTATACTAAGCAATAAAACTATGAGAGATTAAAAATATTCAAGTTTAAGTTGCTTGAACTTGGGAAGGTATGTACTAGTGAAGAGAAACATGCTTTCATTAAGTTATGTAAGGAGTTTTTTTATGTCTTTGCATGGGAATATAGTGATTTAAGTGGTTTTTATCCAAAGTTAGCTCAATATTAACTTATATTTATATGATAATGCTAAGAATATCAAGAAAAAACAAAGGCTAATCAATCTTAAGATTGAGTCTATCATGAAGAAGGAGCTTACTAAGTTGATTGAGTCCAAAATCATTTTTCTTATTAAGCATTCATCTTGGTTGGTAAAATTAGTGCCTTTTAGGAAGAAGAATGGGTAGATCAGGTTATGTGTTTATTTTAGGGACTTTAATAGATTTTCCTTGAAGGAATATTATCCTCTTCCTTTAATGGATAATTTTTTTCAAGTTTCAATAGGTAGTGAAAGGTTTTCTCTCCTTGATGGATATTCTAGATATAATCAAATTTTGGTGAAAGAAAGTGATAAACATAAGACAAAATTTAATACTAAAAGGGGTAAATATGCTTATATTAAAATGATTTTTGTATTTTCTAATTCTAGAGATACATTTAAATGTGCAATGGATATGGATTTTAAAGGACTAATAAATGACATTTTGTAGGTGTATATTGATGATATCAAAGTTTTTTCTAAGGATGTAAAGGATCAATTCAATCACCTTAGGAATATTTTTGAGAGATATATAGAGTTTGGAATCTATCTTAACAAAAATAAGTGTGATTTTTTTGTCCATAAAGGAAAACTTTTAGGATACATTGTCTCAAAAAAGGGCCTATCCATAGATCATAAAAGGGTGAGTGTAATCTTGGCATTGGCTATACCCAAACACAAGAAAGGTTTGAAAAGTTTCTTTGGGAGAATTAGTTTCATAAGAATGCTTGTTATTGATTTTTATAATTTATTAAATCCACTAACCTCTATGTTAAGGATAAATTAAGTGTTCACTTGGATAAGAATAAGGAAGGAGAGTTTTAAAGAGATTAAACAAGACATTACTCAAGATTTAACTCTTAGAAGTCTTAATTTATCAAAGGAATTAAAATTTTATACTTCTAGAAATGAGGAGGTAATATTTTCCATGATTAATCAATAAAACTAAGAGAATTTGGAGTAGCCTATTGCCTTATTTAGTCAAGGTTGAGAAGGATATGAAGTAAGATATACCTATGTTGAAAAGTAAGTACTTTTAGTTGTTATAAGTCTAAATAAGTTTACGAATATGTTATATAAAAACAAGATTCACATATTGGTACCTAATAATAGTGTCAAAGACTTCCTTTTAAGTAGATATTTCAATGAAAAATGGGCTAGTTGGATCACAAAAGTGATGAAGTATGATGTTAAAATCAAGACAACCAAGCTAGTGAAAGGAAAAGGGTTATGTGAGCATCTTACTTCATATTTGAAAGAGAAAAGAGGTTGTTTTAGCACTTCATGATGACCTTATGATAGTTTTACCTTCATCCATGAGAATTTGGACACAAGATATGATCCATTTTCTTCAAACCAGTAAGTGTCCACAAGGTCTAGATAGAGCTAAAAAAAGGTATTCTAGATTACAATGTATCCCTTATGTTCTTACTGATGGAGTTTTTTTTAGTAAGGACTTATAATTTTGTGTTATTGAGGTGTTTTTAATCAAATCAAGTTGAAAAAATACTTTTTGAGTTTCATGATGGACTTGTTGGTGGTCATTTTGCTCCAAGAACCACAATTGTTAAGATTATGACAGCTAGATACTTTTGTCCTAGTTTGTTCAAAGACACCCATGATTGGATAAGGAAGTGTTAAAAGTGTGATCTTTTTTATAGTAAACAAAATATTTTTACCTTTCCTCTTTATCCAATATAGGTAGACCAATATTTTATGCATTGGGGTCTAGATTTCATAGGCCTAATCAACCCACCTTCTATTACTAGCCAAAAGTGGGTGTTGACTACTAAATATTACTTTAAGATATGGTTGGAGGCTGTTTCTCTCAAGGAATTAAATGAAATTTTAGCTCTTGACTTTTGTGAAGGCATAGTGAGAAGGTTTGGGGCTCCTTCAATAATAATTTTAGACAATGCATTGGCTTTCCTTGGAATGAAGATAAGTGAATGGGATTTGAAACATGGAATCTATCTTAGTACTTCCTAAAAATATTATCCATAAGGGAATGAAATATATAAGTCCACCAATAAGAATATAATTAGGATCATAAAGAGGATAATGGAGGAGAACCAAAGGACTTGGCATTCTAAGTTAAAGATATCTCTTTGTGCTGATAGGATCACCCTAAAAAGAATGATTGAAAACTCACCATATACACTTGTTTATGGGAGAGAATATAGACTACCTATTTCACTTGGGCTACTAGAATTGGATCTCACTTATCATCTAGAGTTGATGGAAAATGAAAGAATAGAAGTCACATTGTGTGAGTTGATTGAACTTGAAGAGAGAAGAGATGAAGCTATGTAAACTATGAGGACTCATCAAGATCAAACAAATAGATACTTTGATAATAAATCCATGCCAATAATCTTATAATAAGGTGAAGTTATTCTAAATTGGGATGAAGATAGGGCTAAGCTTGGAAAACACACAAAATTTGATGCTTTATGGAGTGGCCCTTATGTTATCACCCAATGCAAGCAGCATAATGCTTTCAAACTCTTAAATTTATATGGAGAGGAGCTTCATAACCTAGTTAATGGGATATATATAAAACATTGATACTAAGTTTCTCCTCTCTCGTACATATTTGTTATTTTCCTTGTTTTCCCTAAGTGCTTATGCACATGTGTGAGTCTTGTTTGTGTCTTATTTTATCTTGTGTTTGCTTGGTGTGTTACAGTTATTTTATGTGTGTTTTAGGTAATTCCTTTATATTTATCTTAAATAACTCATTTAATCCCTTGGGCCATGATAGGATAAGGGCACTAGGCCTTAGTATAGTAGGCATACTACCCTTATGACTCACCAATTTATTGACTAAATTTGACTTTTAGGTCAAATTTGGACTCCTATAGGTAAAAAAATGTTTTTAAAGATATTATATGGGTATAAATATTTTTAATAGGATATATTATGGCTAAATTGATTTTATCTAATGTATTTCTATCCTTAGTCATGGTTTTATTAGTCAATTTTTCATTTTGGGTCATGTAATGTGTTTTTAAGGGTCAATGTATGTGGCATGGTTCCCAAGGTACCTAGGTTTCATATTTTCCTTTAAAACATCCAATAGGTTAGTTTAATTTTTATTAATGTTATTCAAATTATAATATTATAGGTTGTCTAATTGAAATTCCAAAAACTAACTAAAAAGGGAGAAAATGGCACTTGTATAGCCCATGGAGAAGTGTGACATGGTAAAAGATCATGGAGGGCCTATTAACATTATTTACACTAATTTAAACATTTTTTCTCTATAATTTCCATTTTAAGGCTAAAACTATTCTACTCCTTTCTTGGTTTCCTAGACACATAAAAGTGACCTTTAGATTTTTGCTCAATATGGATAACTCAAAAGGTTTCAATTCAAATTACTTGGGAAAGTTTTAATAAACTTATATAACTTCATTTAAATATAAATATTTCTAATAATGGTGGCTTGTTCTTCATGAACCATCCTCATGAAGTTGAGTGTACTTTTCGGGTAGTTGTTTCATGCACCCTATAGGTTTTGCTCCATTTTGGTCAAATAAATTAGTTATTTTGGCTCTAGAGGATGTTTATTCCTTATAATATGGTATCCATTATTATTTTCATGTTTCATAATGTTTTTAATGAGAAAATTAGTCCATGTTATAACAAGGTGTGACCATGTAGAGTCTTAACTAATGTTCTTCTTGTTTGTAGAGTGTTTTTCTCCTATAAGGGCCTTATGTAGTTAGGATATGAGTTTTCAAATTTATAATGGTAATATTACCACATTTTTCCATGTTGGGTTTTTCCATGCCATCTTTTGGATAGCTTGCAATCTTGTCTTTCTCTATTGTCAACTCTTTACCCAACAGTACTTGTAGTCACATGTTTGAAGCTTGATAAAATTATTTATGGGATGATAATAAAGATATTTTAGTTTTCCAAGAAATCAAGAGTTTTAATTATTCCATGTATATGATTCTAAAATGTGCAAGTGTGTCCACGAGTTCATTAACCATGCTAAAATAGTCATTACATGCTCATGATTACTCTATTCCATTATATGTAACTAATTTTCACATTGGAGAATAGGTTTTGAAACTAGTTTCAATGTGTTCTTGATGTAAAATCTTGTGATTTAAGATTTATATTGAATTCAAGTGGTTTTTAATCTATTCACCACCATGTTTTTGCTACATTTCATGCCCTGCCTGTATAACATGTCCAATGCACACTTATAGGGCTTTGTTGACATCATATTGAGGTGTGGAAAGGTCAAGTGTGTTACAACTTATAATTATTGATAAAGATGCATTAGGATGTTTTATAAAATAATACAAACTCCATATTCATGGATAGTTTCATATTGTCCATATTTAATCCATGGTTTGTGCACCAAAACATCCACCTATAGGTGGTTGAGTATGGGATCAAAATGCTTGTATGAGAAGTTTGACAAAATTTGGCACATAATTAAAGTCTTGGTAAGGTCTATAAGCCATGAAAAACTCATATAATTTGTCACAATTTCAAGAGAAGGTGTTAAACCATGTTGAGAAGATGAGGAGTATATTCTGGGAAGTTGTCCCTAAAATGTCAAAACAAAGGTCAGGAGGATTCTTGTGATTATCCTAAAATATAAAGGTAAGGGTCTTAAAACATATAACCTAGTCAATCTTGTAGCCCCTAGAATAGAGAGTCTAAATTCCAAGAATGGATGTCAAAATGTCAATCCAAGGTGGGATTTGGTAACCTTCAAGTAGCCTAAAAAAGCACTGAGATGCTCCATTAACATCTACAATCCTAGGGAGGTAAATGGTCTTTTGTCACCCAAAGGAGCAACATTGAACAAAACCTCATGACTAGTAGGTTTCAACTAATGGAATGAGTTAAAATTAATTAAATTAATCAATATAGGGGTGATACAAGGTATTTTATACCCCTTTCACTAGCTGTAAGTATCCCTTTAATGGAAAATATACACCTACAATAGTCAAAAGTAGGGTCTCTCAGTCATGGCAAAAGAGGAACTCAATTAAGGAGTCTAAAGCACAAATATAGTAAGAAAAAGTATATTAATCTATCAAAGGGTTCATATATATCTAAATTATTTCCTAAAACATCATGACCAAGTCCTCATAAGCTCAATGCACACCTATAGTAGGGTCTTAAGGGTAGGGGTGTCTTAATCTAAAAGAGAACATTATTTTTGCTTCCAAAGATCATGTAAGTGAATTCAAGATGAGTATATATGTTTATTGATTAAAATTGGTTCAATGGAGGTTTATAAACAACATAACCAAGGTCTCATGATGTGAATTACACCTATAGGAGCAAATTCAGGGTGTCTCAATATAAATAGTGACCAAGAAAGTTGATGCTAAAAATGGTGTTTGTAAGTTTTCCAAAAAATAATTCTATTTAAAACATGAATTTTTGACCCAAAATTATTCAATTAAATCATATAAACATAATTACTATGGTCTAAGTGAGATGAATACACACCTAAATGGACAAACTTAGGGTGTTTTAGTCATCAAGCACTCGACTCAGTTTTGAAGATCAAAAGTGCATTGATAGGGTTAATGGGAGCTCCTAAGTTAATGAATTAATAAGTGAAAACCTCAATTTGGATTATATTTACCTCATAAGATATAAATATTATCAAAATAATCTTACTTAGGTCTTCTAAACCCATGTGTGTACCTATAACTGGGTACAAGCTAATGAAAGTAGGGTAAGGCATAAACTTGTTTAGGGGGATGAAAAAAGATTATAAATTAAGAAAAATATTTTATGACCAATAAATAAGTGTGTTAAAAATTTAAAAACTCTTCCAAGGTGACCATTTACCTTCTTTAGTTGGCCAAAGAGTAATAGTTTGTACTGTAGACTAGGAAACCATGTTTGCTCAAAAGGCAAGTATGAGGAATTCAAGGAAAAGGAGTGTTTTTGGATTAATTCAAAGTTTCATGAGAATTTATTATGGATTAGTAATATTTTTAAATAGACCTTAAGATTTTTTTTAACTTGTAAAAGTCACTCTTAGGAGGATTTAAGGAAAATATAGGAAAATAGGCTTTTTAGAGGTCTTTTTTAGGC
Organism: Torreya grandis; assembly: GCA_037957365.1. Taxonomy (NCBI): domain Eukaryota; kingdom Viridiplantae; phylum Streptophyta; class Pinopsida; order Cupressales; family Taxaceae; genus Torreya; species Torreya grandis. The sequence continues at coordinate 1,586,477 of JARHVA010003143.1, forward strand.
ATTTTGAGATGCTTAGGAACATAAATCAAAGAATAAAGCTAAAAAAATTGGTAAAAATCATAATAAGAATTTTAAAAACTCAAAAAATACTCAATTTTCCTGTGGTATGAGTTGTATACCTCACTATGTTGTCTCAAAGGTCAGCTATGCTAAAAAAATCATGTTTTGGCAAAGCAAGCTAGTGAGTACAAAATGGGCAAAGGACTTGATTTGGTGCTTTGGTAACCTAATTAAAAATTTAATGAGATGTATGTAAGGAAAATAGGTGATTTAAAATAAATATATCAATATTATACCCATTTAGGTGACTAAAATACCCCCTACATATAATCTAACTAGGTAAGTCCTCACTAAGCATAATTGATGAAAAGGAAAAGTTGATGAGGGAGAGTACTTAGAAGTATTTAGGGTGAATTTTTGGGTTTATAAAAATATAGGGAAGCATTAATAACATACCATAAAGTATAAAAACTTTATTATAAGGTCTATATCCTCAAAGGTGTAGATAGGCCTATTAGGCATGGTTCAAGCATAAGGCCAATTGGAGGTCTAACCTCATTTCTAGGTATTGGTGAGATATCCAAATTATTGAGAAATGTTGAGAAGATGTAAATATACATTTATGAACTTTTATAGTGTATTTACACATAAAATAAATTCAATTGTAACTCTATGATATTCCAAACATGCAAAAGGGGGTAAAAACAAGCTCGACGGGGTATATTCAAGTGTTCATATATAATTTAAGGTAGTACATGGGAACCAAAGGAATTTTGAGGGGTTATAAGGATCAATATGAATCATTTTTGTGGAATTTAGTGTCAGGTCCAATGTCAAAGATTTATGAACAAAGCTTAAGACCAAAAACTACTTAAAACCCTACTAAACCCTCAGCCAAAACATAATGGAGAAAATAAGATTGGAGAGATATCTAGATGGAATATTTTGACCATTAAAGCTATTTAAAATTTAACGGGACTAATTCATGCTTCCTCCCATATCTTTTATCTATACAAAATTGTATGGACAGGGTGAAAATAGGGCTTTTTTTTTACCATTTTTGGTGTTTTATAGGCTACATGAGGAGTCTATATATGAGATATTTTTTTTATGAAATATTATTACTTGTAACAACTCCTTATGGTCATTTATTTCAGTTAAAAACTCATTATTATCCAAACCAAAGCTCTCATCTCAGGTAGTCAAAATTGCCATACTGGACACAAAGGTGAGAAAGGTGAAAACTCCAAGTGTGAACCTTTTAAAGGTGTACATAATTAATATAATTAAATTTATAGTATTTTAAAGTGTCTTTAAATCACTCCAATGTATTATCATGTAAAAATAAATCCAATGTTGAGGAAAAGTGTGAGGGTTGATTGAAAAAGGATTTTTTAAGACTACATGTAGTGGTGGCTTCCTTCTAGGAGTTTTTAGATGAGTAAGAATGTAACCAGTGAATAGAGAATCATGATTGAATTCATTCCCTATCATTAAAATAATCATACCTATCCTTATTTAGTTTTGGGGCTTTCAAACATGTTCAAATTATGAAAGCAATTTTTTGAGCCAAGACTAGGAGTTTTATGCCACTTTTCATAAGTTTCATGACTTGTATGGACACTTGGTCTTCTTTAAATTTCATGTTTAATTATATAAATATTTATAAGGAAATTTTAATCCCTTTTATTATATTTAAAAATGTAAAAATTTTCTTTTGGACTTCCCTTATCTTGCTCTTCTCTCAAAGGTTATAAATATTTACTCTTTTAGCTCTTTTTGACAGCCTCCTTTGGTTAGTGGTGAAACCCTAGCCAAATTTTTACTAGAATTAATATTGAAGAAATAAAAAAATTATTTTTCCTACATACAATATATATAATTGAGGTTTATTTTAATCTCTTTTGTCTTGTCTAGTAGAAGATGATCTTTTCTAGCATGTTATCCTTGATTGTTCACCAAGTGTGCAGAAGAGTAATTGTTACAGGTCTTTGTTAGTGTTCTTTTCTATGTTTATGAGTGTATTATAAGTGTTTCATTAAATTATTATAAAAATTAATAATTCATTACCCTCCTAAGTATAAAAATACCTCTTGAACCTAGCATATGAAACATTGATGTGATAATACAACTTGAATTGTGAGTTTTGTGTGAGAATCTTTATTTAGCTCTAAATAGTATAATTTCAATCAATAGGAGGAAATAAAATTTGGTGAATCACATTTTAGTTTTATTATTTTTTCCTTACCCATTTTCATCCAAATTTAATTGGTAATAAAGTACTTCAAAGAGTGCATTAAGGTAACTAGCCCTTATAGAGATTCATCTCACCAAATTATTACCCACAAAAAAAGAGATGTTTCCATTGCGACCCTTGGATGAGGAGAGATATTCATATCATAAAGTGGTTAAAATACAATTGGAAACAATTCCTTCTAGTTTCAATCTCTAGTATCATAGGGGTTGCAATCAAAGTGTGAAACATGGTCAACTCCCAGTTCATTCTCACTTATAGTCATGGTGTATAAAAGTCCTAAGAACATTAATGGAAGTAATATGTAAGTTTTAAATATTTTTATATCATATTTTAAAATGAGATATCAATTTAATCCATCCAAATATCATAATAAAGACTATGGTGTTAGTCATATGCAACATATACACATGGTCAACCATGGATGTACACTTATAGGTGCTCCCAAGAATACATCACATTGAAATGGGATGTTTGAACTTGGTTAAATATTTAAAAAGTTTTAAACCCTCATTTAAAAAAATTAAAATAACATAATATCTTTAATGATTTCATATCATGTGTATATTGATCAAATATTGAATTCACTGCTTGGTCTACAACTTGAAGCATGCCTATAGGTGCCTCAAAAATTCTAATCACTTTGAAGGAGATAATTAGAACTAAATGAATCTATACAAGGTGAAAAATAGTAAATTTAATGTATTATATATATGGTTTTAAGGTTCATATTTTATACACACTACCATATTCATGCCCATAGCCTGTACATTTCAATGACAACCTATAGTTGGTACTAACAGAGATTTAGAGCTGTGATATGGAAGTGTTAAAACATGTTTTGAAACTCTCTTTTATAATATGTTTGAGAAGACCATGGTATAAATGTCTAAAGTATAATTTTATATATATATATATATATATATATATATATATATATATATATATATTCAATCTTGAAAGGTTGCATCTTCAAGTTGATGATTATGCTCATGGAAAAAATTCCTAAAACACAAAAATATATCACGCACCACTTTTGTAGATGTCATATGGAGTCATTATGAAACCAAATTCACTCATATAGTATCTATAAATAGGGGAAGAGAATTTAAGAATTATGGTATGTATGATTAGTGGAAATTAGTCTTTAAAGGGATCGAATATGTATAATTGTTCACTATGGTTTAACAATGGTATCTACATGATTTGAAACTCAAAGTGACCCTAGCATCTTAAAGTTGAAAATGAAGCATATATTAATGTTTTAATGGTATTATTGAGTCAAAATTAATACCAATGATCACAAATGTCATCAGTATAGGTTTATTTGTAATGTTTTGAATCTCCTCTACACCTATAGGGATCCTTTCCCTTGAGACAATTCACCTACAACTGACTGCAAACTCCTATGTTATCCATAAGGTAAGTCTAAACATGGAAATACAAACATTTATTGATATAATATGAATCCAAATGATTAAACTTATCCAAAATTGACATGACATAATATTAAAACTAGATTCTCACTCACAAGACCTTACTTGTTCTAATAGTCAACTATAGTTGACTATAGGTAATAATAAGCTAGGAGGTGGTGTTTTGATGTTGATACAACTTGACCTCGAGATAAATAGATATAATAAAATATAAAATTAATTTATAAAATTTCAAGGCATATATATGCATTTTTTTCAAATTGCAACCATACAAATCTATGTCTATAGGTGTCACATCTGTAGCCATGACAATATAGTCATAGTTCATTGTGATTCGACATGACAAAGAAAGGTGAGGGAACCTTAGGATGGTAATGGAACATGAATATTATAAATGTTTTAAGATACTAATAGGTAATGGTGACATATAAATAGGATCTTACCATATGTAAACCATGTAGAGAAGGGCTCCAATAGAGAAATATATTATCCCATGATAAAACTCTATACATAGTCTACTTTCCCAAGGGTTTGTCTTAGGTTTTTAAAGAGTTAAGGGATCTAATTATATATTCAAGAGTTTAAAATCATCACATAAGGTATCCATCACTTTTATAATCCTATATAATATCCATTATACCTAGTAAAATAGGGGAGGTACCCTCTGTTTTGTTTCAGATAAAGGGTACTCCCCTAGGATGTTGACCTATAGACATTGAAGGAAAGAGATAAAAAAATTGAGTTAAGGGTGGACAAGAAATTTCAAGAGTTTGTGTAAATTTTAATAAGACATGAAAAAACATAATAAACCGTACATATAAGTGATAAGTTCAATAGCGTGTCTTAATGTTCCAATCATGTAGGTAGACCTACATGTCTCAATTAGGCTTGAAGCCCAATTAGATGGTCAATTTCATTTTTAACTTTATGTGAGCACTAAAATTAATTAGAATATAGTTTTAGGGAGTTATAAGTTGTTTTTAAGATTGCAGCTTACATATAAAAACATAAGAAAGCTATTTTTGTGCTTAAAACCACATTAGTCTTGTGCAAAATGATGAACAAAGCTCGATAAGGCAATTTGAAGTGTTCACATCTTATTTTATATGTTTCATGGGAGATCAAGGAGCTTGGAAAAGTTGGAAAGGGTCCTGATCAATCATTTTGTATAATTGGTTCTTGATTTCAATTTCACAAATCTATGAACAAATGATGAGGGTAGAAAGTGCCTAAAACCCTCCAAAACCCTAGATAAAGACCTAATTGGGAAGATGAAGAAATAAAGGTATAAAAATGGAAAGGAATGACCATGAAAGTGATTTGATGTTATAAATAAATATCTAGATCTCCTCCCCATCAAATTAAGATGTTCTCTACTTATATAGACATGAGAGAAATGAGGTTTTATTGATTGTTTTTTGGTGTTGTGTAGTTATTTAAAGGCTTAAAAAATGAAATAAACTTTGGAATAAGGTTTGGGACATAATATAACTCAAAATTATCATTTAATTCTTCAAAAAAATCCCAAGTTCCTATTGAAGTACCTCCATCTTAGCTAGTTAAAACTGGTATAGTGAGTAAGATAGTAAGAAGGGTGAGAACTTCAAGTGGGAGGCCTTTTAAGGTATACATAATGAATGTAAGGATATGGTAGGTATTTACATGTGTCTTTCAATCTTATTTATATCATTTAAAACTTTATCAAACTTTGAGGCCAATTGTGAGGGGCATGTGAAAGAGGAGTATTTAGATTATAGGCAGTAATATCTCATCTCGAAAAAAATCTTGATGATTAGTGATGCAACCGATGAATGGTGTATCATGTCTACAACCAATCCCCATTAGTGAAATAATCACTTATATCCCTATTAATTTTTTGGATGTTCTAAAAGAGACAAATGATGAGGGAAATTTTTTAAGCAAAATGTGGAGTCTTATACCACATTTCAAAAGTTTCATGAATTGGAGGGCCATTTCTCCTATTAGACCTTACATGGTCTATATCACACTTAATTATCTTACATTTATAAATCATTTTCTTAGCATGACACATGTCCTAGTGACTCTTGGTCTTCATTCTCATTTCCTCTTTCTCAAATTCTATAAGTAGCTGTCATTTCAACTCTCGTAATCTAATACCACACAATGTATGGAAAAGCCTCGCTAGAATGATATTTTATTTTTCCTTTGAAAATTAACTTGAGTCCATTTTTGATTTCATGAATTATTATATAAGTTTGTAAAGTGATGTATGGTGATGCAAAGTGATAATCTTTTATCATTTCTTTCCATATCCTTTCATGTTTATACTAGATTTATTATTATAATAGGTCATATAGAGTGTATTAAAGTGTCTTAGGATCCTTTAAAGTGTATAAATATTCTTGGAGTTTTAAATTTTCCCTCTAGTTCATTTACCTTATGTTTCTTTCATGGATATCACCTCTATATTGAAACATTGATGTTAGGACCCTTTAGGACTTTGAAGATAATTTGTATACCTTTTTTAATTATGATAGGAGTATGATGGTCATGTGGAAATAATATTTTTGTATCACCCCATTATATTGGGTTAATTTCATGCAAAGTTATAACTCTTTTTCCACAAGCAAGCATTGGTTTAGGTTATAAGCATCTCAATATACATTCAGGGAGCTAGAGCTTAAATCTAGAGGCTTAGTTCCACCATAGGTACACCCACATAACTAGAAGTATTCCCATGTTACCAAAATATATAAGAGGTGTGAACACCCTCTTCTAGTGTGTAATATCTGGTGATAACATTTTTGGCATGTATGGTGGAATCATTTTCTTCAATATAACTTGTTAAGGTGAATGTTGCCCTAGATAAAATCATCTATATATTAGTGTGATACTCAACATTTGGTGACTCCATTTAAGGTAAAATATGGTTTCAGGCCATTATTTTGACATATACTTGTTCTCATGCTTCATGGTTCTCACTAGGTCATCATATAAAAGAGTATCAGTCTCATTGATCCACTTATTTACCCTAAACTTCCTCTTAAAGTTTAATACCCTCACCCAAATCATCCTTTTGAAGAGTAAGAAGATTTTTCTAGCTAAGGAAGTGAAGAGATTAAATAAATTTAAGTTCTTGAAGAAAATGTGGCTAGGAAGTATGCCTTTCCTACCTTTAATATTGAAAACCTAATCCATCTTTAAGCCTATGATGACATTGCTCCTAATTTCATAAAGAGTGTGCCTACAGTCACTAGTTATAGTCATGTTACAAGTAGTGAAATCATTAGGGATATCTCAAATTTTTTTATTTTTCATAATTTCACTAAGGAAAATATTTTTGTTAGACTACATTCCATGTCCCTTAGAGGGAAATATCTTGATTGGTATAGGACTTTTCTTGGTAGATGTATCACATCATGACAAGACATTAGAGTGTTGTTGACTTCAATATTTGAAGATGAATCTAACCATACCTCTCTTATACACCAGCTCAATGTGATAAAAAGAGGCCCAAATGAAACAATTCAAAAATTCAATGAGAAGTTTCAAAAGACTTGGTATAGATTTCCTCCTCCCATGAGACCACCTACTAGCTTTGTGTTTCATACCTACTTAAGAGCCATTGGTATTGATATAACTATCACGATTCAATCTATGGGTGGGTTAACTCTTCCCAAAGCATATGAAATTTTTATTAGGGTTTATAATATTCTCATTCAAGATGGAAGGTTTCTATGTCTCTATTATCTTATACTTTTGCTAATACTCTAGGTGTGGTTTAAGTTCCCAGTGTCAATGCCAAGCCTAGAACTACTCCTAACAAGGTAGATAAACTTGATCCATATACAAGAATTCAAGCCTTAGGATCCAAGATTATGTAGGATATAATGAATAAATTTGCCTATCAAAATCCTTACCCCTATCAACAACAATATGTTTAATAATTTGGGAGAGGAAGAGTTCAAGGGAAACCTAACTTCAATAGGCCTACCAATGTCTACAATCCAAACTCCACCACCAATGCAAGAGAGATGGTATAAATGCATAGTAACTTGGTATGAGTAAAATATTGGAAATGAGGATAATTTATGGATGCTAATGAAGGTGGAGAGAAAAATATTATTTCTCAATGACGATTCACTCCCATATTATCATCTTAATATGATGTCATGATGTAAGAAGATGAGGATTGGTAGCCACATGTAGAGAGCTTCACAAACTTCTTACTGTAAGACACTTTCCTACTTAATTAAGGAACCTTTATTGTATATAATATAGGGGACAAGAGGAAAGATATAGGAGGTGATAATACCATGCCTAAAATTTCATCTAATCTACCTCCAAAGAGGTAAAGCATTATAGAATCATGTTAGCTCCAAACACACCTACACCTCCTTCAAATCACAATGTGGCAAGGTTTGCTAAAAGTGTCTCAATTACTCAAGTTATAATCAATCCTTTTCCTCTAAGGAATCAAGATAAGGTGAGTAATATTTTCCTAAACATAGTGGATTCTTTGAATAGTGCCAAAGTATTTATCTCTTTGTGGGATGTTCTTTATATGCCTGACAAAAAAGAACTATTATAAAAGCAACTATCTGTTATCCATACTAGTATTTCACATTTAATTTAAAGTGATGTTCATGTTGTCCTTGAAAATTTCACTATTACTATTGTTGAGCCATTTACTAAATTTGAGAAACCTCCACCATTCTACCTCACTCTCATAGTGGGTGACAAATTAGTACATAATTATATAGTTGATAGTGGAGCCTCTAATTCAATCATGCCCAAGGTTGTATCTGATAATTTGGGCCTAAAATATGAAATTCATAGTAAAGGATTTTACCAAATAAATAGTACGCCTACTAATATAATAGAACTGATAAAAAAATTGAATAGTTTCTTTCATGATTGTCATAGCTTTCCTATCCTACAAGACATAGTTGTTAAGCTCCCAGCTTATTTTGTAACCTAAAATTCAAGAGACTTAATAGCAAAGATAGGTGGTTATATCTTATCTTATTGGTCCTTTTTGGCCTTTAGGATAAGTTATGGAACCAATGCGACCATAACAACTCAGCCTCCTACAAGATTTCATATGAAACCCTACATTAAAGCAAGATATAACTTGAATTTTGTTATCCATGAGAAGGAGGAATCTAATGTCGATGATGGTGCTTCTAAACTTGAGGTAATTTTTAATTTTTTTATTGGATTAGTATGGTGTAGATGATTAAGGGCATGATCCTTATGCATAATTTGAGAGAATTGACCTTGGTACTTATATCATGCATGAAGATCCATTTAAAGGAGATGAGGTACATGTTAAAAATTATCATGTTGCTAAAGGTAACTACATGATTCATGAGTATGATGATGATAGTTTTATGAATATAGTTGAGCAATATAGTGGAAAAAATGATGTCTTTATTCTTGATATTAATGAGGATGCCTTAGATGATGACACTCATGAGGTAGATGAGAATGACTTATGGAAAAGGTTTGATGTCATATGTCAAGAGTTTGATCATCTTAGTAAAGCTAATTATCCTCTTAATAATTATACATATGATTTTGTTAATGATTATACTAAACATGATGTTAATTTTCTCACCAAGCATGGAGAAGAGTTTCATGTTGTGAATGAAGAGGAACTATGGAAAAGTCTCAATGCCATATACAAATAATTTGATAAGTTGGGTAAGTCTCCCTTTTTTCCAAGAGATTTCATATATAAAGTTGAGATTGATAATGATACTAATGATCATGTTGTAAAGTGTGCTATAAAACATGAAGGTGAATGTATTTCTACTAATGAAGGAATTAAATCCATGAAAGATCTTGATGTAGTTTATGTCTAAGAAGTTGTAAACATGGATAGTAGGGTCAAGGTAGAAGTTGTGGTTCCTCAAGGATAGTAAATAGTTTCATCTTAGGTTAAATCATTTAAAGAGGTGTTAGATCATGAATAATATGATCTTGACACTCAAAAACTTCAAGCATATTCTGTCCAAAAAGATGGAAAGGTTGAGGTAGTTGTCATACACTCCAATCTATAATTTTTTGGAGAACATCCAATGGATATAACATATATCATAGTAGTTACATCACCAATAAAATTTATTAAAGATAAATAAATATCACTCATGAAGGTTTCAAACAATCCACTTGTAATCATAAGAAGATCCAAATTTGATAGGCTTCTTGATCATCTACATATGCAACTGATTAGTGATGAGCATGTTCCTCATGCTAAGAGACCTCATGGAGTGACAATGATGAAAGGGAAACTATATTTGACCATAGTTGAGGAATTATTAGATGTTTCACTTTAAGAGTGAGGTTTTTTAAATAGTAGAATAGGTGTGTGTGTGTGTGTGTGTGTGTGTGTGTGTGTGTGTGTGTGTGTGTGTGTGTGTGTGTGTGTGTGTGTGTGTGTGTGTGTGTGTGTGTGTGTGTGTGTGTGTGTGTGTGTGTCTGTGTTATATTTCAATTGTGTCATGTTTCATAAGTGTTATTTCTAAACATGTGTGTTTATTTTGAGTGTTTCTTGTTTTATGTTCCTTTATTTTATGTTTGGTGTGTTTTAAAAGGAAGATTGTGTGTTAGATCTATCTATATGTGATTCCATGTCACAATGGATAGGATTAGGTAAATGGTTATGAAATAACAAGCATACCACCCTTGGGAAATTATCAAGAATGTTGACCATTTTGACCATAAATCAAAATTTATCAACCCCCTATAGTAAAAAACTTATATAGGGGTATAATATAATGTCATATGGTGTTTCATAGCTAATTATATGTGATTTGATGTCATTTTAGTCTTGTTCATGGTCTAATTAGTCTTTTCATTTTGAGACACTTAGGGGTCATAAATGAGCATTAAATGTAAGTGGTATGGTTTATAAGGTATCCATTTGATATTAAATCCATTACAAAGTCTAAATTGTTATATTCCTTGTTAGGAATGTCAAGACTAACTAAAATTTGTAGGTCTATAATTAAAAATCAAGAAAATTGGTTCAAAAGGAGTTTCAAAGTTGTACAACCTATGAGAGAGAGATTCACATGGGAAAAAGTTTTTGGATGGATCTTAAAATTCCTTATACTAATTTATACACTTTATATGCCATGGAAGTACAAAAAAGGGCCAAATCCATTCTTCTCATCCATCACTCCACTATGCACATGAAACTGGTCAATAGGTTTTTGGTTAGTACAACTAGTAAAAGAAATTTTAGATCAAATAAATTTGTGGGTAATAGTAAAATTATTCAAATTCAATTTCATTTTTCAATTTTAAGGAATGGTTACTTATAATTTAATAAAAATCTTTAACAATTTCACTATGTTTCTATGCCTATTATTTCTCATACCCTATAGGTTTTTCTCTTATTTGAGCTGGTATGTATAAATAAACTATTAAATTTTCTTCTAGAGGATGTTGATTATCTTATGTCATGATTGTGATTCTTAGTTTCATGTTGAGTGTCTTTCATGTTGAGAATCTTTAACTATTTGAAGGTTGTAAGAAGGTATTGCTAGTAAAGTTGTAGTCAAATTTCACCATTTATAGAAGGCATATTGATATAAAATGTATTTAATTCAATGTGATATTATGTTTAATTCATCTAAAATTTCATGAAAATATCCTTATTCATAATTTAAATCTCAAAGATTAGTATCATAGGGGTTGTAGTCAAAATGTGAGACATAGTCAGCTCCTAGTTCATTCTCAGTTATAGTCATGACATATAAGGGTCACAAAAATAGTAATGGAATAATGATTTAAGTTTTAAATATATTATATATCCTACTAAAACATGAAATATCAAGTTGAGTCCTCCAAATATAACAATAATGGTTTTGATGGAAGTTATATACAACATACACACACAGTCAGCCATAGATGTGTACCTACAGGTGATCCCAAGAAGACATCACATTGAAATGGGATGTTTGAACTTTATTTGAGATTTAAATAGTTTTAAAACCTCCTTTGAACACTTATATAGAACATAAAACTATTCATGAGGTCATATCATGTGTACATTGATCAAAACATGCATTCATTGCCTTGTCTACAGCTTGAAGCATGACTATAAGTGCCTTATAAATGCCAATCACTTTGAAAAAGAGAATTTGAACTTAATGAATTTATAAATGGTCAAAAATAGTACATTTTAAGTAGTATATATCTAGTTTTAAGTTTTATATTATATGCACACTACCATATTCGTGCACATTGCTTATAGACGGCAATGACCATCTATAGGTGGTACTAACAGAGAGTTAGAGGTGTTATATGGAAGTGTTAAAACATATTTTGAAATTATCCTTTAGGTCATAATATGATTAAGGAGACCATTTAAGAAATTTTTTAAGCATTATACTAATTGGCAGTATTAAAAGGTTGCATCTTCAAGTTGATGATTGTGTTTAGGGATAAAATACCTAAAACAAAAAAATAGAGTATCCACCCCTTTCGGAGATGTCATATGATGATGTCACATGGAGTCTTAAAGAACCCAAATACAATCATCTAGTATCCCCACATATAGTAATATCCTTTCAAAATTATTATTTCGTATGATTAGTGGAATGTAGTTTTTGAAGGGATCCAATAAGTACATTTATTCACTAAGATTTAATAGTGATATCTACATGATCTGAACCTCAAAGTGTCTGTAGCATCCCAAAGTTACAAATAAGGCATATATTTATGTTTGAAATGTCTTATTAAGTGAAAATAAATAAAAATGAGCATAAAGTTCATTATAATAGGTTGATATGTAATTTTTTGAACCTCATGTACACCTACAAGTATCATTTCCCTTGAGACAACTCACCTATAGTTGACTGAAAACTCCTATGTTATCCATAAGGAGAGTATAGACATGGAAATACCAAAATTTGTCAATATAATATGAATTAAAATTATTAAAAGGATCCAAAAGTGATGTGATATAGTCTTTAAAATGTATTCACACTCATAGGACCATAATTATTCCAACATAATCAACTATAGTTGACTATAGGTAACAATGAGCTAGGAGGTGGTGTTTTGATGTTGATACAACTTGACCTTGAAAAATAGATATATTAAAATATAAAATGCATTTGTAAACTTGTAAAGTATATATAGGCATCATTTACAAGGTACAACCATTTAAATATATACCTATACGCGTCACTTCTCTAGGCAAGACAATACAGTCATAGTTAACTATGATTGAACAGGACAAGGAAAGGTGAGGGCACCTTAGGTTGGTAATGTAAAATGAATATTATGCATGGTTTAAGCTCATAAAAAGTAATTTTGACACCTAAATAGGCTATTACCATATGGAAACCATGTAGTGAATGGATACAATAGAGCAACATATAATCACGTGATAAAACCATACACACGGTTCACTTTCCTAAGGGTTTGTCTTAGGTTTTGAAGGAGTTAAGAAGTCTAATGTTATATTAAAGAGTTTAAACTCATAAAATAAGGTCTCCATAACTTTTATTATCCTATAAAGTATCCATTATACCTAGTAAAATAGGGTAAGTACCCTCTATTTTATCTTAGACAAAGGGTACTCCCCTAGGATACTAACCTGCAGACTTTGTTCGAAAGAGATAACAAAGTTAATTGAGGGTGGATAAAACATTGAAATATGTTGTGTAAAGTTGAGTAATATATGAAAAAACTTGATAAACCGTACATAGAGGTAATAAATTGAATAGGGTTTCCTAGATCTCAAATCGTGTAGGTAGACCTATTAGGTCTCAACTAGGCCTAAATCCCAATTAGAGGGTCAATTTCATTTATAACCTTATGTGAGCACTATAACAAATTGTAAAATGTTTTTAGGGAGATATAGGGAATTTTAAAGCTTATACCTTGTAAAAAAAACATAAAAAGCCATTTTTTGGCTTAAAACCACATTAATCCTATGTAAAATTAATAACAAAGCTCAATAAGGAAATTTAAAGTTGTCACATCTTCTTGGATACATTTCATGGGAGCTCAAGGAGAATGGAAAAGTTGGAGAGCGTCCTGATTTTTTTAGAATTGGTTCTTGAGTTTAATGTCACAACTTTATGAATAAAGGATAAGGGTGGAAAGATCCTAAAACCCTTCAAAACTTTGAATAAGGACCCAATTGGGAAGATGAAGAAAGAGAGGTATCTATATGGTAATGAATGACCATTCAAGTGATTGTATTTTACATATGAATCTCTATAACTCCTCCCCATCAACTTGAGGTGTTACCTACTTATATAGACATGAGAGAAATGAGGTTTTATTGATTATTTTTGGTGTTATGAAGGTATGGTAAGGTTTAAAGAGATTAAATAAACTTTGAGAGAAGATCAGGAACATAAAATAACTCAAAATGATCATTTCATTCTTCAAAAAAACTCCTAAGTACTTCCACAAGTACCTCCATCTTATCCAATCAAAATTGACATAGTGAGAAAGATAGCAATAAGGGTGATAACTTCAAGTGGGAGGCCTTTTAAGGTACATGACATAAATATAAGGTTATTTGAGGTCTTGAAATGTGTCTTTAAAACATTTATATGGATTTTATTTTAAAACTAAAGCCAAATTTGAGGCCAAGTATGATGGGTGAGTGAAAGAGGAGTTATTTGGACTACAAGTAGTGATATCTCATCTCCATATGGATTCTAATAATTAGGGATGCAACAAATTCATGGTGGATCATGTATATTACTCTGCCCCTTAGTGTAATAATCACTTATATCCCTAGTTAGTTTTTGGATGTTACGAAAGAGCCAAATGATTAAGGTAGTTTTCTAAGCAAAAAATGAGGAGTCCTACATAAAATTTCAAGCTTTTCATGCATTGGAGGGCCATTTTTATTATCAAACCTTGCATGGTTTATATCACACTCCATTATCCTACATTTTTAACTCCTTTTCTTATCATGACACATGTCTTAGTGACTCTTGGACTTCATTCTCATCTCTTCTATCTCAAATTCTATAAGTAGTAGCCATTTTAGATCCTATAAGCTAAAACACACCATGTATAGAAAATAATTACTTGAATGACATTTTATTTTTCATTTGAAAATTTATTAATGTCTATTTTTGAGTTCATGAATGAATTTTTAGGTGTTCAAAGTGATGTATGGTGATACAAAGTGATAATCTTCTATCCTTTCTTTCCTTATCCTTTCATATTTATGCAAGAGTTCCTATTCTAAAAAGTCATATAAATTGTATTAAAGTGTTTCAAGTTACTTTAAAGTGTAAACATATTATTATAGTGTGAAATATATCCTCTAGTTCATTTACCTTATGTTTCTTTCATGCATATCACCTCTATCCTGAAACATTGATGTCATAGACCTTTAGGACTTTGAATCTATTTTTTATTCCTTGTTTCATTGTGATAGGAGTATTATGGTCATGTGGTAACCATTTTGTTGTATCACCCCCTTGCAATAGGTTCATTTCATGTAAACTTCTAACTCTTTTTCCACAAGCAAGCACTAGTTTAGGTGATATGCATTTCAAGATATGTTCATGGAGCTAGCCCTTAAATATAGATGCTTACTTCCACCATAGGTACACCCAAATACCTATAAGTATCCACATATTACCTAAATATGGAAGAGGCTTGAAAAACCTCTTCTAGGGTACAAGATTTGGTGACAATAATTAATTTTCCATAAAATGGTATTCAAAACTACCATGGCCTCCAATAAATTATCCCTTTAAAAATGATCTTTGATAACTGTAGATAGCTTTTGTGAAACTATAATTAGTTTCATATGAACTTTAGATAGAAAAATGTCATATATAATATGTGTTATAGCCACTTCTTTAGATTTATCTCCCATAAGATCAAGTCTTTTATAAAAAGTGTGTATCGGTATCTCCTTGCCCTTAATAATGACACAAAGATGATCATTAATATTAAACTTCAAATAACTCAAAGGTTCCTTAAATATATTGAACATTTCCAACTACTAAAAATAAGGCCTTAAAACTTTTCATTCAAAGTGTATAGTATATCTAGAGATTCACATAATAGTTTTCTTAGTTGTATAAAGTCAACAATATAATTTGATCTCTCTTGAGCATGTTTCATTAAAAATTTCATTTCCTTCAGCATTGGGACAATTACACATAATGTCATAAGTATTTTTAAATATGTTAAATGGTACAAAAAATATTTTTCCTTATCAATTTCTCTATGATATTTATAACTAAAACCTACTGATGATGAATATTCTTCAAAAATTCAACATACAAGTTCAGACATAAAAATACACCTTGTATCAACATATTTCAATAGTTTATTACCATCAGTCACGCCTATTGAATTTTTTTTTAACTCTAAAAATATTTTTAGACTTCTTGACATGTAATAATGTAGGTCATGAATGAGCTCTTCCACTTTTGACACATTAGAAAATTTGCTAACTATTCTATATTCAAGATTCATCCTATGATCCATGATATGAATTAGAATCATAAATGGGGCAACTATTATTTACATCCAAACACACAAACCATTTCTATGCCCCATCCATAATTTATGCACCATCAACCCTAACACACACCAACTTTGTAACTATTTTATAATCATCCATGTCAGCTTTATCTTTCAAATTAGATACAACCAATTTGTGAAGATTTTTTGCATTATAATTTTATACCATTTTATGAACTTCTAGTAGATGAGGTTGCCTTGAATATTTATCAAAAGTATAAAAGTGCATGTAAACCCAGGATGTGTTGTCAATTAATGTGACCACATCAATGGATAGTGAATTTTGAAAATTTTGTTTCAAATCTTCCTTCTCAACCATTGCTATACATTTTTCCATTTACCATGCACTTATATCTAACCAATGTGATTGTGGAATATCTAGAAATCCATTATGCTAAAACAAAATATTATAATCTAAAAAATAAAAAATGAGTCTTATTTTTTTTAGAATGTGGTATGCAATATAGAAATATATATATTTGGCTTTTAGATGGGATTGCATAACCTTTTAAATAAAATCTTTGATTATTCTCCATTTCTTAAGAAGATGATTTTGTCATTTCTTATCATTTTCATACTCGCATACATGTCTTACATGCATGCATTCTTATGTATTTTTACACATAAGTGTTCTTGTTATTAGTCCATATAGGTACTTCACTATCACATATTCTTTTCCACATTTTTTATCAATCAGGTACAATTTTAGTTGCATTCTATGTTCCTTTCCTAGTTTCCAAATACATACTATACATTTTCATTATATTAGAGTATCATCAACTTTTTTAGGCTTTATAGGTTCTATAAAGGGAAATTATTTTGCCTAGTCCACCTTAAAGTACCTTTTAATTATAAATATACTTCTCTTCCTTCATGATTATTTCTGAGTGGAGGTTTTAGCTAAAATTTGTGTTTGGAAATACTAGGCAATCTCTTTTTGGCACTTGAGTGTCATTATCATTGTCATTAAAAAATAGAGGAGTGTCTTCAAGTGGTGGCATGCCATCATCAAGAAATCCTTATGGGGTGAAATTTTATTTTGGTTGATTCTTTCTGAAGAAATATCAATGGGTATTTCTACAACTAAAATTATTTTAATATTATTTAACATTTAAAGTTAAATTTATGACAAACTAAAAAAACAATAAATACCTATATTTTGAGTGCATTGTGATTGTGTGGGCTTTTTGGTTGGATACTTAAAATAAGATAATATACTCAATTTTATGAATAATTGGCCTATCCTTTTACTGTTCTCACCATATTCCATGATGATTAAGGATTTAACACTTTAGTTTTGCCATCTGGTTCTATCATCTAGTCAAAGAGTAGATTCTACAGATTGGTTATGCTATTTAGTGGTAACATCATTCTACTTTTTGGATTTTTTATTTGACACTTCCATTCAACACTATCATTTGGTATTGCCATTTATCACTTTTCTTTAGTGATACCATTTAACGCTATTCTAGTATATTATGATTTATCACTATTATTTGGTTCATCAGATTATCACTCTTACTATTTGATATCACCATTCAGTTCCTCTATTCATTTGTTATCATTCAGTGATATGGTCCTCTAGTTTCCATTCTAATTGTTGGCTTGTTTTATATCAAGGGGAAGTTTTATTATATGTATGCGGTGAATTGAAACGTAATCTAAGATGTTTTTATAAATAGTTGTTAAGCTAATCCCCAGAATAATTTATATTCCTAAATTTTTTGTGATATAAACCCATTTACTGACCCTAAAAAATCACCAAAACCAAAATAAAAAATTAGAATATTCATGAATTAACAAATATTCACGACTAAAATTTAACATGAATCTCCATGATGTTCACCTTGTTCTTCATTATGCTCAGTCTTATCCTTGTTAGGAAACTTGGATTTGAAGTGACCAATGTTACCATAGTTGAAACATTTGAAATGTAACTTACCCTTATACATACTAGATCCAAACCTCAACTTCTTTGCAAACATGGATATCAATTGATCATCATCAACATCTAAACATTCCTCATCCTTGACCTTCTTATATTTTTACTTCTTATCAACTTTTAAATTTTCTTCCTCCTTGGGATGTCTTCCTTAATTTTTTCTCATCTCATGGGTAGTCAATATGCCATGAAGCCCATACATCTTTAGTTTGTCAAAATATTGCATCTCTTCTATGACAAATACTTTAGAATCAAAATTAAGAGTTAGTGATCTAAATACAATTTGAGTATTGTAGACTCTTTCACTTCTTCTTCTAATCCTTTGATGACATTGACAACTTCATCGACCTTTAATAGGTATGATGCAATAGTTTCATCTTCATTCATCTTTAAACTTTCAAACTATATCTCGTAGGTCTGCAACTTCACCATATTTACCTTAGTGTCTCTTTCATAAATAGTATTCGATTTATCCCATATATCTTTGCATGATACACAATGAATCACCTTCACAATATCTACATCTAATAGTCCACAAGAATGACATTCATTGCCTTCAAGTTATTTTCACTAGCCTTGTTACTTGCTACATTAGTTGGTAGAATAGTAGGAGCATTATAGTCATACACAACTGACTACCAAAAATAATAACCTTGATACATAAAATATATCTTAATCTTGATGTTTCAAAAAGAATAATAATATCCATTGAATAATGAATCTTTATTGGTAGAGAAGCCACCTTGAGCTTGATGACTAGCCATAATTACTTCTAAGATCTTAGTTAGGATTTTAGACCTAATTCAAAGGAATAGGATGTGATACCAAATGTTGGAATCAAAATTAATAATATTTGGGGTGAATAAATCTTCAAAAAACTTTATTAATAATCTCACTTAAGCAATCATGAAACATTCAAACAAGCATATAAATCTTGTAAGCATAAACACCTATCCACACAAGCATGAAACACATGAACACATCACATATGTGGGAAAAAATAAAATGGAATATAAAAATTAATATATAAAAAAGGAATGAATTATTATAATAAAAACACCAAATTTAGTGAATCATCCACTTCATATAGAGTACCAACCCTAACTACCTAACCACCAACTCACCTAGGCTTTATCAAGCACCAACTTGCAAGGAGGCACCAGCCCCCTAGATGAATCAAAACCAAATAAACAACATAAAACCATTTATAACCTTCATAAAAATTAGTTTCTCATACAATATATGATGATATTATAATTTATCTCTTCTCTCTCTTCTATCTCTCTCAAACTACCTTCCAGGCCTCCTCATTCAACTAAGTCTCTTCAAGACTAATTAATTCATATGACCTTGATCCTCATAAATATAACCTACACAAAATATTAATAAATAATAATATATACTAGTATAATGGTATAATATACCTTCTTATTCTCACCAATTTACTATATCATTTGCATTCACTCAACACACACTAATAGGCCTAAAACTACCTAGTATTAATACAAGACTCTTGTTCATATCCTTCTTAGTCAGAAAAACACCCTTAACCTCTTAAATCAGCCATGTAATAGATCTTATTAAATATCAAAAACATGAATAAAATTTTATTTGAGTCCCTTTAGGTCTAACATACCTCAATTAGCCCTCATTTCATCTTTAGGTCTCATGAGACGTAATTCTATTAGGTCTACTTTAGGACATGTTACCCTTTGATATCCTTAGAATACTTTAAAAAACCACATAGGGAAAAAAATAATATTAAATTAAAATATACCCATAATATTATTATCTTATCTTCATGACACTTTTTATATCCAATCATCACTTGAAGCATGGCATTAGTACTGTTCATAATTAGGCATGTGCATATCCAAAAAGTCTATCTTGAATAACTAAAGTATAAAAAAAAAATTGATAAAAAATCATGAAAAAAAATCACATTTATAAAAGATAAATTACCTTAGGTTCATGACCATGTGATTTATACTCCACAAATAAGTGTAAAAACACTCAAACCCTTCTCTATAAATAACCCACTCAGAACTAACAACTAGCCTCAAAACATAGTCATGGAAACTTGAACTTTTGACAATTGAAGAAAAAAAATCAAGGATGTTTAGAGAAATAAAATTATCTTAAAAAATCAAAAAAAAAAATCCTCTAACAAATATATCATATGATCTAATGGAAACTATTGGTCTTGTAGACCAATTTGTTGACCTTCTCTCTCTCAAACTCACTTAGCCAGATAAGCTATTTTGGCTTCAATGTTTCAACCTAATTTAGTGAATTAAAATACTATAAAAAGAATGGATAGAACATAAAAGTACCAAATATAAACACCATTTACATTACATTATTCAATTCAAACTACATAATCTCAAATTCATTGCTACAACATATGCTTACCCAAAACTACCAGTTTGCCTTAAAGCATAGTCATGGTGAAAATGACCTTCCACACCTATATGATAACTTCAAGAGACATAAAATGAAATTGATTTATATTATGATATAATTATATAATATCAGATACAAATATAACATGGTAAAATGTAAATATTGGTCTTACAGACCAATCTCATAACCTTACACCTTCACTGTCTCATCTATACTAGAAAGGTCAACATATGACTAACATTTTCATCATATTCAGTAAACTCCAAAAATTCTATAAAAAAATATCATATATTAAAATTATTTAAAAACTTATTCATTTTTTTTTATTCATCCCCATTGTATGATAACACATCCCTAATCACCTTCTCACTTCTACAGGCAATTTATCACTATTTCCACCATTAGGCTTGTTAGTGACTTCTCAACTTGGATGAATAGTTTAACACACCAAAGGGAAATAAATTTATTATAATCCACCATGTATATAAAATAAAATTCTCAATCTTTTTCCTCCATCCATTTAGCAACTTTGACTTGGTCAACTCTCACTACTACAACAAATATATGAGAAATAAGACATTTCCTATAAGGTCCACTCACTCACCTAAAGACTCAATCATACCTGAAGATACCTAAGAGAGTTTAATACAACCTCAAATAACCTATATATCCATACCAATCCATCATGGGCTTTTTTGAACAAGATCTTCCACATCAGGTCATTGTTAGAGTTTTATAGAAGGTTAAAACTATTTCTACTGTTAACGATTAATCATAAAGGAAAGACCCTTATATCTAAAAATAATGCCTATAAATATTATATATAAAACTTTAAAATATATACCTAATATATTATGTTCCCATGAACAGGATAAATGTGTCAATGAACACTTGAAAATCCTTCTTAGGTTGAGAACCCTTCATTTTATGCACATGAGAGAGCCCAAAACTAGTTTTCATGTCTTTTCTTTCAAACTATAACTTGAAAATTTGTGACCATTATTTAAAATAAATTTAATACCTTTTAAAATAATAATATATCCACAATTTAATTATAAATATAACCTCATACCCCATTAGGCCATACTGTCTTTCTCTCTCTTTTCTTGTTCAAACCTTGACATGCAAACCACATTAGGCCTAAGAGATGACCTTAAATATTCTTTCTATGCACTCTCCACTTCACTCACATACTAAATAAAAAAATTTAATTCTTATAAAATAACATAAATCCTTCATATAACTTTTAAATACCCCATGATACTTTATTAGGTTAGGTAGGGTCTAGAACTAGTCTAGTTACAGACATGGACTTAAGGTCTTACCCCTGTAGGCTCACCTTAAAACTCTCTTGAGTGATAAAATAAATAAATAATTATAAATAAACCTTATAAAACCCCTTATTAATTTTTTCATCCATATCAGCAAGTTACCATGCTCACACCTTCTCATAAGGTCTCTTCATGCTATGACTAGTATCATGACTAGGCTTCTTAAGTACTTGAAACTTGAAAACTAACCTTGAAACACTCCTAAAAGTATCTAAAATTATATTTCATGATCATATATTTACATAAAATCCTCTCATAATATTTTTATTACATTATTCACCAAGATTCACTATGCACACCTTCTCATAGAGTCTAAACTAGGCTTCTCAAGACACCTTATACTTTAGAACTAATACTAAAACATGCTTTACTTAACCTAGATATTGACATCAACCTCAAAATAATAAGTATTTTTCCTTAAAATTATATCTCAATATATATAAATTATGTTGCCTTCAAATTGTCTCTCTTACCTACACATTGACATCAATGACATCAACCTTGACATCAAATGACATCAACCTTAACATCAATGACAACACTCTCAACACCTAGGCACTCTTAAACCCCTCTAAAACCCTAATAAGGACTTGAATAGAGAGATTTGGTGAGATATTAATCTAATGAGGTAGTAACCACTTAAATAAGACCTAGAACATGTTATCCACTTAGGATATTTCATGACCATGGTACTTGATTGTACCTAGGCTATACAAACACTTCTAGAAAATGCAAATTTGTAGGTTTTTGAGTAGAAAATAGGGTATAGGACATATTAAATAATTTTAAACCATGGGAAATTATATATATATAATTTTTTCACTCATCCAAGTCTTAAATTTTTCATGTACCTACCTATAAGTATCTCTTCTAACTTCTCCTAATCAACTAGCATGTGGGGCTAGTCTAAATGACCTAGTCATGTAAGGTAGATAAGTTTGTAGATGAAGGATGAATTAATGGTATCAATTAAAATGTATAGGGTTAATCCAAGAGTGATCCAAGTATTCTCAAATTATTTTAAAATATAGTTCATTTATTTTAGTCATTTAAATAGTGAATATGTAGAAAGATAAAGAACTTACAAGTGAGGCCTACATAATCAGTAATTAAAAGGTCCTAATGGGTATAGAATAAAATTAATAGGTTAATGAGACAAAATTTACACTTTGAAACTAAATTTTTAGGCAATCAAAACCCATGTTGAAAATCATTATCAAGGAATAGAGAGTTTTAAATGTAAGTCAACATGCACATTAAAGAGAAGGTCACTCAATACCTCTTAAAGGCCTAATCACACCCAATTTACACTTTGTAACTATAATTAGAGGGATGATGGAATATTTTTGGCATGGTAATGAACTACATGAAGTCAAAAAAGGTAGTTACAGCCTCCACACCTTACCTTAATGATAAAGAGGGAGTCACTGAAGAGTGTCAATGCATGGAAGGAGTGATTGTGACTATTATAACTATCTTATGGACACAGTTATCACTAAATATTATACCCTATAATTGGTTATTAAATATTAATATAATATAAGGTAAACATTAGAATACCTCTAGGAGTATGGGTTACATATGATAGAGGGAGACCTCTATGTTTAGGGGCTAGCTCCCTATATTACTCTTTGCTTGCTTATCACCTACACTAACTACTTGTTTAGATGAAAAGGGATATAAAAAACATGGAAAATAAAATAATATATTAATTTGATACACCATAAATATCTACACTATACCACCATACCATTTCACTAGGAAACATGGCCTACAACACTAGTCTTAAAATCCTTAATTTCTCAAACATTGGTATTTCAAAAATGGAGGTGATATGGACTGGAATACTCAAGGTGAGTGAACCAAAGGTCAGATTGAAGACATCAAGGATATTTTGACACTTTAATATATTCAAACACACTATATACACTTCATTTGAACTATTAGAGTGATAAATACTTGCATGTAACATGAAAGGATAAAGATTAGGCAAGGATAGATATTTATCACTAGACACTTCACTATGCATCACTTCACACAATTAGACAAGAAAGTCATGAACTAAAAAATAAACTATAATTTTTATTTCAAATGCAAAATATAGTATCAAACTAGTATGGCTTTTCCATAACAGGTGTGGATTGCTTTACAAAATCCAAAATGGCTTGTATTTATAAAGCATGTAAAATAAGAGAAAGAAGAAGTGGAGCTTAAGGGTCACAAGAAATAGTTTCAAGTGATGAGTAACAACTACATTGTAGGAGAATAAAATTTATAATATACCATGAAAGGTCTTCTTGTACAAATGTCCATATGAAGCATGAAAACTCTTCAAACTAGAGTAAGGTCTTTAAATGACCTTCTTGAAAACTATCCTCATGATGAGGCATCTCTTGGATACTCAAAATTTAAATAGGAAGAGTTAACACATTTGAACTATCTTATGAGGGGTTGGAAACATGACATCAGAGTCACTAGATGCATCACTAACTTCTAGCCATCTTCATGACACTTGTACTCACAATCTATAGTTATTCATTAGTCTTCTAAGCCTCACTCTTCACAATTATCATCCAAATGGCCTTTAGTTTATTAATAATATACATGAAAGAATTTTTAGGATGCCTATCTATATTATGTTTGACTTCCACTCCATTAGGTAGACCTTAAAAGGATCCAAAATTGGACTTCTCATCTTCTGATTTGGTAGTCACTTGTCATCTTCATTCTCTTCCAAGATAGTATGTGATGAATGGTGTATCATATATGTTTTTATGTTTTTATAAGGTGATAAATGGATATGTATAGTTAAAAATAAGTCCCCATATACCTCATATATTGACTATCATCTGTTTAAACTCTTTAGAGCCTATAAAAGAAGTCAAATATTTGAAAAAAATATATGTTTTTACCTTGTCCATACAAGTAAGGTACAAAATATTTAGGAAATAAGGATCATGGGAGAGTATTAAACAAGTACCAAATGGTTTTTAGGACATATTACCCACTCTGAGTGAATCTCCATTTTTATATCATCCATAGGGTCTTAGACAAGGGTTTAGGAGGTTTTAGCATGTTTGAACTATTAAAGACTATTCGTAAAATATTGATGTCCAAAATCTAAAAAAATGCCACTAAAAACAAGTATAGGACCCTAGTAAACCACACCTATCTCCTTTAAACACCATGAAATGTGTTCATTGAGTATGAACATTTTAATATGGCCTATTGAGCTCTTTCATGCATTTCAGTTACCCTTATCATAGTTTCAAGCTATTTTAACCATTTTGGTTCAAATCCTTGAAAATTTATTCCTATGATCCATCTTGGACCTCCTACTAAATATGATAAATAGGTATGGAAGGTTTATATGGTCATATAAAGAGAATTTATCATCATTATGGTTTAGGCATAGTCTAGGCCTAATAGGCCTGACTGTACTCCTTGAGACTTTGACCACATGTGAGTTAATATACCAATTTTAGGTGATTTTAATTATAATTAAACTTAAAAACAACCTAAATAATCATTATAAAATACTCCAAGACATTTCCACCTCATTAATCTCTCATTCACATATTCTTTGTGTAACTTTGGAATGTCTAGGAGTGCCCTCTATCTAAGACAAAATATAGGGAAATTACCATATTTATCTAGATAATTTGGAGATATGAGAGATTATATTGGATCATATGGACCATATTCACAAATTTATAGGTATGGATCACACTCATAACCGACTCAACTCTTCAAATCCCTAAAAACTGGCTTTCAAGACTATGTACTGAGCACAAGGATTGAGCTAACTATAGGTGAGGTATGATATTTTCCTTGCTCTATATCTTTGGTATAATAATTTTTATACGTATATAATGAGATGGGGTTGAATTATTTTCTTAACAATATCTATTCAATTTCTTTCATCATTCCATGAATCATTCATTCACATAAAAGATTAATGAATAAATAGACAACACATAAGCATATAAAAAGAGAACACAAGAGATATATGTAAAAAACTATTCGGGGATTAAAAAAATAAACCATGAACATGTAATAAATTATTATAACTTAAATATACAAATTTTAATTAATAACCAACTGCACAAGGAGCTCCAACCCCTACCTTGTTAATCACCAACTCAACTAGTCTTTGCAAGATCTATCTTACAAGGAGGCTCCAGCCCCATAGGTAAATTAGAAATAACTAAGTAACATATTATCTATGATAATATTATGACACCTATTTATAAATAAAATATATATGACAACCTTATTTTTCACTCTTTACTCTTTAATCTCACTCAAATAGTCTAAGAGGCCTTCTCGCTTAACTAGCCCTTTCCTTGGCAATATTAGGTTAACTGACCTTGTTAAACACCAATAAAATAGAAATTAAATATTAATTAAATTTTAAAAATACATATATTATTGTATTTAACACCTTCACCTTGTTTCCAAACACGTACTTCATTCGTATATATGCTCAGTCTCTCAACTGGTTAATTTTGGCCTATTAAGCCTTCTTAAGTCTAAACCCTTCTCCTCACCCATATTGGTTGGAAATAAACGTTTAAACACATGAAATAAATATTATAATTTATTTTATAACACTTTAAAATCATGAAAAACCACTCCTTTATCCATCCATTACTTCATTATCCACAAATTTTAATTACGCCTTAATGAGACCTAAATTAATTAAGCCTACCCATGCACACATTATCACTTAGACCTCTTAAAATACATTAAAGATTATAAAATGGATTATAAAACTAAAATAAAATTCAAATATGTCTCTGATAATTTAATATAATCCTCAAAAATACTTTAGGGTCCACTCACCCCTTGAACCCCTTCATTTGCACTGTTCATCATTAGGCCTTTACACACAGTAAAATTTGATCTTGAGTGTATGAAGCATAAAACTAAATATATCACAAAAATATGTCCTAAAAACACATAAATATATATTTAATTAGTTAAAAATCCCCTCGATGTTTTTTATACATTACCACACAAGCCAGTGGGCCTCAAGAACTCTCTTGTTATAGGCTCACTCAGGACTACTAGTGCACATTGAAACTTAGTCATGAACATTTAGGCCAAAATCACACTTTTGCCAAAAAAATGGAAAAAATTTATACACAGACACCTCATTACCTCAAGTTCATTATGAGTGAAAATAAAATCTTGGACTCAACCTCTATAGACTCTAAACATTATATTTAGGTGGATCACTTAGAGATACCAAACACTGCTAGCGCGCAGTCAATAAACTTTGACTCTCCACACCATATTGAAAAATTTATATTACTATAATTGAATTAAAATTATCCTTATATATATTAATAAAATATTTAAATTATTTTTATTCCTAAATACTATCCAAATAACCTCCAACTCATCTTTGTACGATGATCACTCAAAATTGTTAATAGGCCTATCAACATAGTCATTCAGAAGTTTATTTTTAAAACTTTCAATAACACTTATATGAATTATATTTTACATTAATATATCTTATATGGACTATATTTCATCATAAAATGGATATATAATATGATATAATATCAATCATTGGTCTTACAGATCAATCTCTCAAGCCACTCTCTCACTATCTTAACACAACAATACAATCCATTTTGGATTTCATATCTCAACCACTCATCCTATCTATTAATATTACATCAATATTTAAAATTTTATTTAGGTAATAAAAAATAATAATATATTCATTATATGCATCAAATCCTGTAATAAGGATTTAAACACTTCACTTCACTTTGTAAACCTAGAATTATCATTCTAGATTAAGATAGTCATGATGATCATGACTTATCACACCTATAGGGACAATTTATTAAACTTAAAAATATTTTTTATGATCCTCAAACATCGTTATATAAAATTTAGACACATAAATAGATGTAAAATGTAAAATGTAAAATGTAGAACATAGAGACCAATCCTAAAAACTTGCTCGTTCACTATCTTGACTCATATAAACATGTCATCTTTAGATCACTTTCTTTATTATGTATGATCATGAAAAAAAATTTATAAACCTATGGAAAATTAGTCACATATCCCAAATAAATACCCCAAATAAGTTTATCCATTCCTAATCACCTAAAATTCATCACTAAACACATTCTCACTTTGACTAGCTTTTTCTCATTGTTTTCACTCTTTGTTAGTTTATTGATATGTCAAATTGGGTGAATAATTTTTTTGAAACAAAGTATATATATATTTTAAAAAAAACACCAAGGACATATAATTATTCTTTTCCTTAAACCTGTATTGACTTGCATGCATTGAGCAAGTCAACCCTACTTGTAACATCAAATTCTTTAAAAACAAGGGTTTTCATGTAAGTTTTACTCACTGCCCTAACACACGACTATTACATAGAGATGAATTAAGGAGTAATATAAAAAATAAAATCATAAAACAATACTTATCAATCCATTTTGGGCACTTTTCAACATGTTTTCTCCAATTGGGTCATTAAGATGGTTTTGAGAGGGTTTTAGACTAGTTAACCTTCTTATTATTTGTTCATATAGTATTTCCCCTCAAATTATAGAAAAATACTTGTAAATACTTATTATAAAACTTATAAATCACACCCAAAGATATTATATTACAATTTAATGATCACACATGCCAAAAAACACAAAAAAATCTTTCTTAGACTAGGTGGCTTCATTCTATGCACTTTGAGAGACCTCAAAACACCTTTTTGATATTTATGATAAAATTAATAAACTAAAGCTTGGTATAATTACTTAAAATAATTTTAAAAATATCAAACCATTATCATATGATCACTCTTACCTTGGAATCTGATCCTCATCCTCCATTTGGCCTCACTAGGTATCTTGGCACACTAGGCCTTTAGTTGCATGTCATTTTAAGTCTATAATATGACCCTCTCATCACTTTAGATTATATAAAAAACTCATATACACTCTTATACAACCTATAATTTTCTCACACACTTATTTCAATCCTTCATAAACCTTGGAAGCATCTCATATAACTTCATTGGTTTAGGCAGGGTCTAAAGCAAGTTCTTGTTACAGACCTTCAATAAAGACTTTACCTCTTAGGCTCACTTTAGCACTTTCCTAATTAAATAAACACCTAATATTCATGCTCAAATAATTACACAAATATTTTTATACCTATTCTCCTCCATATCATCATTCTCATGCCTTTACAAACCATATCCATGCTTAAGAACTAGTCCATCAAGATTATCTATTAGGCACCATGTAAATCTCACCTTACTCATCCTTCATAAAATAAATGATTACTAACATAACATCAATGAAAACATTCAACAATATCCCGCTCTATCACTAATGGTAAACAAGCCTCTTAACACCTCTGACTTGATTGATGGTAAAACATAGATCTCTCTTTCAATCAAGGCTCTCTCTCCCAATTATGACTCTCTCCCCCTTTGACATTAATGAAAAAGGGTCATAGAAATTATCACAAGGTCATCCACACATAGTAATCTGATCCTAGGACCTAACCACTTATAAAAACTAGTAATCTCTCCATTTATCTTCACAAAAAATGAACTCTTAACTAAATTTGCCTCTACTTGAATTACATCTAACTAATATGAGATCTTGAGTTATCCTCTAATCTTACTAAGCTAGTATCATATAACGAGGTCTCTAGTTTGAGTCTTCCCCTTGCTATCTTTCTCAACACATAGAGCATGAAGCATTATATGATAATTTTCCACCTCAATCAATGTACACATATTTCAAACAACTTGATACTTATACCATTTTTAAAGCTTAACTAATAACTATTAGAGACACAAAATAATTTTTTGCTTACCTCACATTTGGTTACACAAATCAAGCTTCCTCTTTATTCATGATTACTGGTTTCTTGTGGTCTACAAACTCAATATTTTATATCTTTATTAGACCTATTATATCTCTTATAAAGGAAGAATCCACATGTAAAATCAATCCTTCAAGACCTTTCATTATTTAAGTTATTTTTAAAATAAGCAATTTTACATTCTCTTGAATCCATATAGTTTATTGTGCATTCATGGTATTCTATATATCAGACCTCTACATATGATCTTTTCATGTTACTTAATGCATTAATATAGTGTTATTTATGTTTTTAATAATCATATAAACTATATAGATTAATTAATTATATTGGTCTTTCAAACCAATCAGTCATACAACTCATTGTCTTATATGGTCTTATGTAGATCTCATAGTATTAGGTTTATCTTTAGAACAAGATTATCTATTTGAGATCCTTCATCATTTATCTTATCATTATCAACTTAGAATATTGTGAAAATATTTTCACTAATCTCCTTTGAGCTCCATATCCCATTACAGGTCTATTTATTCATGGGCATCCTTCTAAGGTTTATTATTAAAGAAGCCACTTATGTTATAAGCTCACTCACTCTTGTACCATACAAAGTAATCATGAATAACATATATATCTATAATTTATGACCTAAAAATAACCACAAAATATTTATGACACCCTCACTCAGGGATTATCATGATGAATCTACCATATCCAATCACTGCACCATTTACTCTCTCACTTGCCTAACTCATTCATATTTTATGGCTCTTCAATTGTCTCATATTTCGTTGACAAGTCACCATGGTTATAACCATCTCAAAATAACTTAAAATTTATAAAATATCATTTATTTATTATGATATCTCAATATATATGACATACCTCTATCAAAATGATTCAAAGGATCAACTTTTACACACACTATCAAGACCCTTTAAAAAAACATAGAATACTTTTCAACTTTAAATCACTGATATATTATTCATGGAACAAGTAACTTATCATATAATTAATTATAACACCACAATACCTTATATAACATGACAAAATAATCATAAAATTTAATAAAATTGGTCTTATATACCATTATTCAACTTTTATATCACTTGATTTGTTTTTACTTCCTAGGCATCATGTTGCACTCAAACAGGTAAGCAAGATAACTGAATATAGACTCTTTTGAATATATTTAGATATCTATTGTCTTCACTCATAAATAATATATAATCATGTCAAAATTTTCAATCATCTACATCATCATCCAAACTTACCATGTCAACCATTGATCATATAGTCATCTTCTTAGGTCTTTCAATCAATATGTGTACTCATGGTTCAAAAGAACTTATCTATTCGCTATTAATACCTCAATAGATACACACTTAAATACCAAAAAAATAAAATAAATGATGTATAAATTCATACCTTTATACATAATTAAGGCTCAAATAGACCTCAAATAGGTCTTAACAACATACTCAGGTTTCTAACAAAAACTCTGCTTATGTATGACATCTTCATTGACTCAACTTAGCTCCTCTAACTTGATGATAAACTCATAGAATATTAATGAAATTACAAGGTTTAAACATAAATTATTTACAAGGCCTAAATAAATATTATAAAATACACCTTGATGCCTTGACTTGTATCTTTATCTCAACATGTCTTTAGAGTCCTTTTATATTGTCAATCTTAGGTTTGATATTTAACTTAGCTTCTATATAGTCCTTTTGAGCTACCAAATTATACCTTTTAAATTATTTAAAATTTGACTAATGTTATATAGAAAAAAATAACTCAACTTATTTTATGTGTTGATAAAACCTCATCTTGACATCCTTATTTTGTTTAGACAACTTTGGTAAGTACCATCACTAAAAACAAGATGAACATTGACCCCATCACACTTTATGCTTCTTAGGATCATCTGTAGGATATAAAACCTCCTATAAATGAATTAATATTATACTAATTATTTTAATTATATTTAATAAATTTCTTAACAATATATATTCAATTCCATTCATCATTCCATGAAGCATTCACTCACATAAGAGATCAATGCATAAATAAAGAACTACACAAGCATATCAAAGGAAAACACAAGAGATATGTGGGAAACCAAGTTATGGTATAAAAACCACTAAACCATCCATATTTATTACAATAATATAATTTAAATATACAAAGTTTATTGGAACTCCAAATTCATAAGGAGCTTCAACCCCTACCTAGTTAAGCACCCACTCAACTAGTCTTTTACAAGCTCTATCTTACAAGGAGGTTCTAACCCCTTAGATAAATTAGAAAAAAATAAGTAACATATAATATTTTATCACCTTATATCACCTATTTATAACTCAAATATATATTAAAACCTTATTTTTCACTCTTTACCCTTCAATCTCACTTAAATAGCCTCTTAGACCTTCTTGCTAAACTAACCCTTTCCTTTGTAGTATTAGGTCAAATGAACTTCAAAATATATAAAATAATAATTAAATATGTATTAAATATTAAAAATAGACATTTTATGGTTTCCAATACATTAAATTATTTTAGAAACACCTATCTCATTTACACATATGCTCAATCTCTCAACTGGTCCATTTTGGCCTATTAAGCCTTCTTAAGTACTTGACCTTTGCTCTCACCCATCTTAGTTAGCCATAAACCTTTAAATACATGAAATAAATATTATAATGTAACTTATAAAATTTTACCATCATGATAAAACCACTCATTTGGTTTTCCATTACCTCATTATCTTCAGACTTTAGTTAGGCCTTAATTAGACCTAAAACAATTAGGCCTACACATTCACACGATATCACCTAGAATTATTAAAAAACCTTTGGGATCATAAAATTGATAAAACTAAAAAAAAATGACAATATTTTTATTATAATATAATATAATCCTCATAATTCCTAGAGGGTCCACTGACACCTTGGCCCCCTTCATTTGCACTGTTCATCATTAGGCCTTTACACACAGTAAAAGTTTATCTTGAGTGTATGAAGCATAAAAATAAATATATGACAAAAATATTAATAAAAACATATTAATATAAAATTAATTAATTAAAAAAAATCTCCATGTCCATTATACATTATCATATATGGTAATACACCTCAATAACTCTCTTGCTACATGCTCACTTAGAACTGCCAGTGCACATTGAGACTCAATCATGAACATTTAAGCCAAAATCACACTTTGTTAAAAAAACATGGAAATAATTAATATTTAAAATCACTTAATGAATTGATTATAATTATTATAAATAATATAATCTTATAATTGACCTCTACAGAATCTAAACCTTCTCTGTAGAAAGTTTACTTAGAGCTACCAAACACTGCCAACACACAATCAATAAACTGACTCTCCACACCATCTTCAAAAATTAAATTGACTCTCATTACATTAAAATTATAATTATGTATATTAATAACATATTCAAATTATTTTTATTCTTCAATACTATCCAAACAACCTATAATTCATCTCTGTAAGATGATTACTCAAAACTATCAATAGGCTTGTCAACACAATCATATAGAAGTGAAAGTTCCTTGAATTATATTTTAAATTAATATATATTATATTACATATATTTCATCATATAATTGATATATAATATGATCTAATATCAATCATTGGTCTTACAAACCAATTTCTCAAACCACTCTCTCACTGTCTTAACACAACCCTACAAGCCATTTTGGATATCATATCTCAACCACTTAACCTATCTTAAAACGTAATTTAGGTATTAAAAAATAAAAATATACTAAATATATCCGTAATATCCTATTATACATATTTTAACACTTTGATTTAATTTTCAAACCGGGAATTGTCATTTTGGCTTAAGACATAGTCATGATGATCATGACTTCTCACGCCTGTAGGAACACTGTATTGAAATTACAAGGAATTTGGATGATCCTTAGACATAATTATATAAAAATAAAATATATATATATTTTTAAAATGGGAAATGTAAAACATATATACCAATCTTAAAAACTCACTCTTTCACTGTCTTGACTCATACAAACAAGTCATCTTGAGATCACTTTTTTACTTGTGTATGATCATTAAAAAAACATATAAACAAAGGTAACAAGAGGTATAATTCTTAAATAAATACTCCAAATTTTTTTATCCATTAATAATAACCTAAAACTCATCCTTAAACACATTCTTACTCTGACTGGGTTTTTCTCACTATTTTAACTCTTTGCTAGTTTCATGATAGTTCAACTTGGGTGACCAAAATGGTTCACAAAAAAGATATATCTTGTCCAAAAAACACAATTTAAATAAATAATGAGTATTTTAATTCAATATTAAATAAATTTAATGCATTGGAATAGTCAATCCTTATTGTAACATCAAATTCTTAAAAAATAAGGGTTTTTATGTAAGTTGTCCTCACTGCCTGAGACACACTACCACCTAGAGATTATTGAAGGATTCCTATAAAAAAATACAATAATAAAAAAATAATTATAAATAAATTATGGTAAATTTTTTTTAAAAAATCTCTAATTGGGTTATTAAGAGGTTTTTGAGAGGGTTTTAGACTAGTTAACCTTCTTAATGTTTGTTCATACAATATTACCCCTCAAATGCAAAAAACTGCTTGAAAATCATTATTAGAACCTTTTTACATATAAAAAAATTATTAATATTAGATTATAATTCAATGATAATATGTGCCAAAAAACACAATAAATTACTTCTTGGGATGGGTGGGTTCATTTTATGCACCTCAAGACACCTTAAAACACCTTTTTGAGCTTTATCATATAATCTATGACCTCAAAATTGGTTTACATGCTTTAAATAATGTAACATAATTTAAACCATGATCACATGATCAATATTACATTATAATATGATCCTCATCTTCCATTTGGCCTTACTAGGTGTCTTGGCACATAAGGCCTTCAACTGCAAGTCACTTTAGGTCCAAAATATGACCCTCTCACCACTATAGTGCTATCAACACCTCATATAAACTCTTAAAAAAACTATATTGTGACCAAACACTAATTTTAATACTTTATAAACCTTATAAACATATCATAACACCTCATTGGGTTAGGTAGGGTCTAGAGCAAGGTCTAGCTGTAGATCTTCAATAAATATTTTCCTTTTTAGGTTCACTTTAGAACTTTCCTAAGTGCATCAACACCTCATATGCATGATCAATTAACTAAATATATCAGATTATACCTATGTGCCTCGATATCATCATTTTCATTCCTCTACAAACCATATCCATGCTTAAAAACTAGTCCATCAATCAAACCTACTAAGCACCATGCAAGTCTTACCTTATTGATCCTTCTTGACATCAATGATATTGAACTTGACATCAATGAAAAAATTCAAAAATAACCTCATAAGATATGTCATCATCACTTTTAAAATTGATTATCATGTTAATCATGATACATTCATACTAACCTTTTTAATCTTACATCTCCCATTACTAGAACCAGTCTACAGTCAAATTGTAGGTGCTTATTTGGTTGGAGATTGAAGGTTTCCTATAGGTGGAGGTATATGCTTTAGCTTTATTTTACATGCCTAGGTATTTATTAAAGTCACAAAAATAATTTAATAGTTCTTTATACTTGTTCATATCATTATTTAGGGACATGACAACACCTAAACTACCTTTTCCCATGTATTTTCAGTCTACAGTGAAACTATAGGTGACATTTTGAGAGAAAAAAAGACTCCTGTAGGTGGTGATTTGTATCAAACCATTATGCCTCAACTACATTAATTTATCCTTGTGTCAATATTTTCATTCTCACTTAGATGGAGTCACTTTTTCTTGCATATTTTAACCAAGGTGTCATGTTGCATTATAAGACCATTTACACTCAGATTATTGAGTGTCTTTAGTGAAAGTTTGCTTGAAATGGAAACCTATTCACACTAACCTATCATGACCAAAAAAATTTATTTATGTAAATACATTACCCACATGATTTGGATATAATATTAAAACTACTTATACATCCTAGACCTCAAGACACTTTTCCACGGGATGACTAAAAGTATCAGCAAGACTTGAATCAGAGAGGTTAAGGTAACATTTCTCAAATGCAAGTTTTTCAAAATGAGAATAGATTTTTATGTTTGTCTATAATGAAATACCATTTCAACTACCACCTTGGTATTTTTTATACTCCTATAACAAATTTAAGGTCTAAAGCGAGTTCATCTACATTTATTAGTTTCAAACTACCATCTCTAACATGATCTTGACATATAGGTGATTAGAGTATCTCTTTACACCTTTGTTTCCATATATAACCCATACTAATTCAATAAATGACTCAGAAATGATCCCTAAATGGCATAATATAAACTCTAGACAAACATGATAATTATAAACATAATGTTGACCTTATTAAAGACCATATGACATAATTTACACCCTATAAAACCATTATATCAAGTTTTACTATATAGGGGTTTGACTTAATTTGATTTTTTGTTATATTAGTCAACATTTTGGTGATTTCCTAGGGGTGGAAAGCTAGCTATGCAAATGACGAAACGTTTACTCCTATCCATTGGGATATGGAGTCACCTATGCACTATATGGACACTAAATTACCTTTGAAACCATGCCAAAAAATATAAAAACAAACACATAGGAAAATACAAGAAGGTAACAAACTTTTTTTCTCAAGAACACTTAGGAAAAATACACACAATATAAGCAAATCACACCTTAGTATCTACAAGACCTCACACACTTGAGGTGAAGAAAAATTACCATGATTCAACTAGGATAAAAGATAGTACCTTTTGTATCCTTCCTTCTCCATGACAACAATCCATCATGTGAAGCATGCTTATCAAAAAACACTTATTTATGTAAGTAATCAAATGACTTACAACATTTAACTTTTTTTCTAGTTGTAAGTGTGTCATTTGGAGCTCTCAAGGATACTTCATCTTTCCCTCCAAGAATCTTGTTTGAACTTAAAATTTTATTGAACTATACAATGTTCAATTAACACTTCTCAAACTAAGTGTTAGGAGTTATCATGGTTTCTTCAACCTCATATTCATGTCTTGATGCACTTGATGTATAAGACCATTGACTTTGTCTTCCATCTAGTCCAACACATCTAAAAGTGATTCAACCTCAAATTTAAGTGTTGAATACTCCTTAATCATACACATATCTACCTTATGTTTAGTAGACTCCTATACAATTATAGCTTCCTTTTATAGTAGTTTAACATACATCTTCATGATTATCAAGATAATCTCCTTCATTATTGTTAGGCTCATGAACAAACACATTATATGGTTCACACTTATTAGGAGGGAAAGTGGATTTACTAAACTACTAAAACTCTTGGATTATGGTATAGAACCTTTTCTATATGTCATTTTCCTTTTTATGACTATCATCTTAAAGGACTCCTCCATCAAGTTTATGTATAATGGCATTGTCTTTCTCACTATCCTACTCTATCATGATTGGAGAACTATCATCATACAAATGAATAAGGTAATTACCTTCGACAACTTGTGGAAAAATTATATCAATGCATACCTCAGATTATTCATCTCCTTCCTCATCGATTATATATGTTCTAAGGTTAGTCAACTCAAATAAAATGTATGGATCATGTCCATAAGTATATGCACTATACTCATCTAGGAAAAGGTCAAATATGTCCTCAAACTTATAATATTTTCCATCATCCACAACATAATCTTATTGATTATTGATTATGAAATTGAGATAATAACTTACTTCTACATGGGGATGAAAATGAAACTTAGCCAATGGTTGAGTTATAATAGTTACCTTTTCTCCATACCTTATCTTGAAGCTTAAGAAGGACCAATCAGCCAAGAGGTAACCTCTTATTTTTGATGTGAAATCCCTTGAGAGGTAGGTAGTAAATTTAAAAGGGAGATCAACATCCATAATATCTTGAAGGATTGGGAAACTTGGAGAATCATAAAGTAAAAAATTTAAACCCTTGACAAGTCCCACTAATTTATCTAGTGTCCCATCAAGTTGTATCACTCCCTTATTGTATGGTTCATATTTCAATCTTAACTTATCTACTACAATCTTAGGCATAAATAAGGTATTAACTCCACTATGTAGTTGTGAACAATCTTGTATCCAATAATGAGAGTGAGGTATAAGGGTATAAGATTTTAAAAATTATAAGAGGGTTACACAATATGATTTAGATCATTAATGAGGACAACATTATCATCATGTCTTAATGGTCAAGGATTGAGGTGGATTTTGGATAGATGCTCTTAAAGGAACTCTTTTTTATCATGCAAGTGAATCATTTCCTAAAGAGAGAGAGTAGCCTTAGCATTATTCAAAGAATAAACAATGTTTAAAGAAGTAACATTTACCTTTTATTATATCTTTGAAGTCTAATTATTACCTTGAACTTGAGACATTCAATAATTTAGAGTAACCTTCCCAACATTCTAATTTGAAATAGGTACAAAAGTTATAAGGACTACCATACTTGGAGTCACACCTTGCTTCCTTTTAGGAGGGTTACTTGAATTTATGTCAACACCATGATCATATCCTAAATCCCTCGTCTTATATCTGGTATTAGTTGTAATTAAACTATTCTAATTGAGGACATATGTATCTTCAGCTAGAAAGTTTGTAAGGTTCACATTTTGGGGTTGTCATCCTTCATTTGCTTGAATATAATTCTCATATTTAGTTGATAGTTGAGGAGTAAATCCTCCTTTAAAAATCAAATATTTATCTCCACTTTCATTGGCATAAATTAATTTTTCTTACTTCCATTCATCTCTTTTGACCATGTTACTATGCACCATGACCATAGCTCTTATGTTCAAGATGGAGGCTATATTGTATGCATTAGATGAACTATTGAAGTTAGGTTTTCCTCTACCTCTACCTTGACCATATTTATGAGGTGGGAACCTATTTCCTTGTTAAGGATAGGGGTATGGGTTTTGGTTAACACCATACTGCATATTGAGTTGCCTAATCTTATCTTCTAAGGTTTGGATTCTTACATCTAACTCAATAGTATTTTTTCCTTCTAAGGGGTGGCTCTATATTTAGTATTTGTATTTGGGAATTGATAAACACTTGGGGTAGTAATAGACATATTAGGTAGTAGAGGCATGAAGACTTTTGGAGGCAACTTTCCATCTTGTATTAGGCCATTCTCAGCTCTAATGGAAAGGTCATACGATTTAAGTAAGGTGTAACCACCCATAAACTATAATATTATGGATATGTTAGTACCATTATCCCTCAGTTATATAGGGAACACAAATATTATAGGTGGTCTCATGGGAAGAGGTATCTTATGCCAAGTCCTTTGGAATCTCTCATTAAAGTTGTGCATAGTCTCCTTGGGGCCTCTTTGAATTACATTCAACTGGTGAATAAGTGATGTGTGATCACTTTTGTCTTCAAACCTTTAGGTTATAAAATATAAACAATAATCCCAAGTAGTGATACACCATTTATGAAATTTCCTATATTATTCAAGTACTTTCCCTCTAAGGGATATGATAAGTAATCTAATGGAAATATT
The DNA here is from genome assembly GCA_037957365.1 of Torreya grandis. Classification (NCBI taxonomy): domain Eukaryota; kingdom Viridiplantae; phylum Streptophyta; class Pinopsida; order Cupressales; family Taxaceae; genus Torreya; species Torreya grandis. The sequence continues at coordinate 1,625,854 of JARHVA010003143.1, forward strand.
GAATTTAGTGACATTGTGAAAACTACAAACATTTTAGATCTCACTAATACGATAACTAGGGGTAACATGATCTTCACCATTAAATCTAAGAATGATCTTAGTATCATTATTAGGTATTTCATCATATGCATTGAGATAAATTAGATTTTCAATGTTAAAGGCTAGAAAGACATGCTACCTAGCCATGTTGTCCTCAAGTTCTTCTTCACTCTCTTGATCTTATTGTATTGCAAAGTCTTATTGTTCTTCAAAGGTCAAGATAGGATGAGGATGTTGATCTTGAAAAGGAATTTTTGGTTAAAGGAGTGGGTTTATGGGATTGATACCTATATTAAAAGTTGAACTATTAAGAACCATGATGTATGAACACAAGAAATGATTTAAAAAAATGGTCTACAACTAGACATTACCTTGAATGGATTCACCAAATGTTGATTATAACACTATATGCAGTTGTAATGTTGTCAAGACCAACATCCACCTTGACAAGATATCTTTAAGACAATGATCCCACTAGGCATGCCAGAACTATTGTTAACAAATCTTGTACCCTAGAGTTGATTTTTTAAGCCTAATATAAGATTTGGGAAATTTTGGAATACATCTAGGCTTGTGGGTTACCTATGATAGAGGTAGACCTTTAGGTTTAAGGGCTAGCTCCCTATATTTCTCTTTGCTTGCTTATCACCTACACTAACTACTTTCTTGGATAAAAAGGGATAGAAATAACATGGAAAATAAAATACTCTACTAAGTTGATAAACCAAAAATATCTCCACTAGACCACTATACCATTGCACTATGAAACATGACCTATAACACTAGTCTCAAATTCTTGAATTACTCTAACATTAGTATTTCAAACATGGAGGTGATATGCATTAGACTACTCAAGGTGAGTAAACCAAAGGTTATATTATAGACACCAAGTCTAATTTACATCTAAATATATTCAAACACACTATATACTCTTTATGTGACATTTTAGAGTGATAATTACTTGCACCAAACATGAAAAGATAAAGAGAAGGCAAAGATAGATAATTATCAATAGATACTTCATTATGCATCACTTCACACACTTAGAAAAGAAATTAATGAACTCAAAACTATATTTCAATTATTATTTCAAAGGAAAAATATAGTAATACACTAGCAGGGCTTTGGCATACCAGGTGTAGATTCCTTTATCAAAGCCAAAATGGCTTGCATTTATAGAACATGTGAGAGAAGAGAAATAAGAAGTACAGATCAAAGGTCATAAGAATAAGTGTAAATTGATTAAAACCATTTAAATTTTAGTATAATGAAGTGTAAAATATACCATGAAAGGTATTCTTGGAGAAGTGTCCATATGAAGCATCAAAACTCTTGAAAATGGCATAGGGTCTTCAAATGGCCTTCTTGAAAACTACCTTCATGATGAGTCATCTCTTGGATAATAAAAACTAAAATTGGGAGATTTGACACATGTAAACTATCTTAATGGATTGTAAACATGCCGTGATAGTCACCAGATGCATCCCTAACTATTATCTATCTTCATGACACTTGTACTCACCATCTATAGTCATTCATTAGTTGTTTGGGCCTTAATCTTCACATTTGTCATTCAACTATCCTTCAATTGCTCAATCAAATCCATCAAATAAGTGTTAAGACAGCATTATAAAGTCTCTTTTTCTTCCACTCCATTAGATAGATCTTAAAAGGATAAAAATTAGACTTCTCTTCTTCTCATTTGGTAGTCACTTGTCATCTTTATTCTATGTCAAAGACTACCTTTGATGAATGGCATAGTAGAGATGTTTCTATTTTTTTATAAGGTGAGAAATGGATTTGGACAGTTATAATAAGTCCCCATATACATAATATATTTAATCTCATCTATTCAAACTCTTTGGAACCTATAGAATAAGTCAAATCTTTAAAAAAAACCTTGGTTTTACATTGTCTATATAAGTAGGGTACAAACCAATTAGGTGGGAAGGAGAACGGGAGTGTCTTAAAAAATTCAAAAATAGTTTTAAGGAAATATTACTCCATTTGAGTGCATATCCATTTGTATTTCCTCATTAGGTCTTAGATAAGTGTTTATGAGGGTTTTTTCATGTTTAGAGTGTTAAGGATTATTCATAAAATATTGAAATCCAATTTATGAAAAAATACAACTTAAACCATGTATAGGACCCTACTAAACCACCCCTATCTCCTTGGGAAACCATGAAATATGTATACATAGTTATAAATATTTGAATATGGCCTATTGAGTTCATGTATTTTAGATATCCTTGTCATGGTTTCAAGACAATTTGACTATTTTGGTTTAACTAACTATAAAACGATGGTTATGATCCATCTTGGACTTCATATAAAAGGTCATAAATGGGGTTAGAAGGTTTAGATGGTCATCTAAAATGAATTGAGCATCATTAAATCTTAGGCTTAGTCTAGTCCTGATTGTACTCCTTAACCCTTAGACTAGCTTTGCATGCCTTTTCCAAATATGGGTGTTTATCAATGCTTATTCACCTTAAAACAAACCTCAAAAATCATTATATAATACTCTAAGACATTTCCACCTCATTAATCTCTCATTCACATATTCTGCCTATAACTTTAGGCTATTTACGAGTACCCTCTATCTAAGACAAAATAGAAGTAAATTACCCTATTTATCTAGCCAATTTGGAGATATGGGATGTTATATTTGGTCATAAGGACCATATTCACAAATTATTATGTCTAGATCACACCCATATGCCACTCAAATCTTTAGGCCCCTCAAAATTGGCTTTCAAGACTATGTACTAAGCATATGGATTGAGTTGAGTATAGGTGAAGTATAAGATTTGTCTTTTCATATCTCTTTTGTATAAGAACATCATATGTTATGTAATCAGCACTCTAATATTATCTTATCATATTTATCATCATATGTTCATGCTAACCTTTTTATGATTACATCTCCCATTTGCTAGAACTAATCTACAGTCAAATTGTATGTGCTTATTTGGTTGGAGATTGGAGGTTTCATATAGGTAGAGGTATATGGTTTATCCATATGTTACATTCATAGGTCTTTATTGAAGTCATCAAGATCATCTCACAATTGTTTTGACTCATTCATATCATGCCTTAGGGCCATGACAACACCCAAACTACCAATTACCATGTATTATCAATCTATAATCAGATTGTATGTGACATTTTGAGAGAAAAAGGGACCCATATAGGTGGTTAATTAAATAAGACCATTGTAACTTAACTCTATAAATTGATCTTTAGGTTATGATGGATACTTAGGCTACACCCTGGCTAAAAATAAGATTGTTTTGGTCTTTTACTCAAACATAGTCGAAAATGGGAATGACCCTTGGCTATGGGTTACCTAATGTTGGGCCAACCCTCTAGAATTAAAGGGGATAGTTCCCATGATATGAAAATATGGTTCCTTTCCTAAAATATATTCTTATCTCAAGGAAAATGGAAAGATAATAAAACTAAAATTATAACCTAATCTATATGGTGATGTATTGAATTGTTCAATGATCTAATCTTAACTTAAAACTTTTGTGACTTTTAGTGAATCAAATAAAGACAAGATTTGACTATATTCTATGAAAAGATTCCAAACATTAGTGTTTTTTATGGAGGTTATATATAAAACTCGAACTTGAAGGGAATAAAAGGGTAAGGTCTATGCTAGACACTATAAGCTCTTTGACACTTCAATGGAAATTTCCTTAAACAACACTTCACACAACCTATCAAGAACTATAATCATAAAATCAAGGAACATGAAGGACATGAAAATGATGAAAAACAACACACATTATGCAAATAAAATTCAATAAGATACACTTAATATTCTCTCATAATTTGGTCTCATCTTATATTATTTCAAAGAGTTTTACATAGTGATTTTAGTAGATATTTGTTATACCCAGCCAAGGCATGCAAATAAAGAGCTTAATGCCTACATTTATAGTAATAATGGAAGCCAAGAGAGAGTAAATTTTGGCATGGAATGGGTCATTAATAATAAAAATGTGACTTAGAGTAGTTACAATATAATTTCCTTCCTTTACAAGCATTGACATTCCCTTAATGAGGCCATTTTGTCATAAAGGTGGTCGTAACTCCATCAATAGTTATTAGATGAAATAGAGAACCATAGTTATGTAAAAATCCATACTTATTTTGAGATAGGTTTACAAGGTTAACGAAACTATCTCATTTATCCATAATAGCCATGAATTATACATTTAATGCTCAAGTTTAAATTACCCAACATGACACCTTGCATTGTTTCATTCAATTAGTCTTACAATGCCAAATTGATCCTATTTGATGATTAATTAGGCCAATTAGGCCTATAAGATGAAACTTCCTAAGTGTTAAAACTTAGTGACCATGAAACATATGGAAAAGATTTTCAATCTATGTGTTAATGTGCTTCATACCTAAAATAATGTTTCCAACCATGACACGGGCTTAAAACTTTACTCTTTTAGTCTGATTGGTCTTCCTATGTGGCACCTCCTTGCCATGCTATCTATTTCATTTTAAAACATGAGTATTTTCAACTCAAATACATGTCTTCATATTTTTCCCCCTTAGACCTTTGATTGAATTTTCTCCATTGATCTCCTTAGGAGTCTCCTAGATTTGACCTTCAACATTAGCCATTAATATAATCTAGGATTCCCAAATTGTGACACTTGGTAGTCACACATGAATTTTTTCTATTGGCCTTAGAAAATGTGACACTTGGTAGTCATACATGCCTCTTATGGACTATGTTATGAATCTCCATCTCTATCATGCACTTACACCATATGATGACCTCATATGTCATCTAGGCTCATTAGCTTCCAAGATTATGAAACTTGGTAGTCATACATCAGTCTTTAATCCTAACTCTAAGATTGTGACACTTGGTAGTTGTGCATGGATTATATGAACCCTTGATATTAATTTATGTGATCAAACATGTTTACTTACATGACATGGAAACCTCATGTACAATTTAGGATCATTAAATTATTGACCTCATGTGATCACCCATATGTGGTTGAACTTTGATGTTAGCCTCTGAGATTTTACTACTTGGTATCAATGCATCAAATCTCAAGGATCACTAACCTTTTTAATTTGTGCTAACCATTAGATATGATTTTACTTGATTAAATGTGTGTCATTGACATATATTAGATTATTGACTTGGATGAGCACCCACATGCCATTGATATTTAATCTGATTGAGCAAAGATAAGTCAGTTATCAATCCCATAGATCAATTATTATTTTTTAATCCAAATTTCTATTTTTTGTGGCTTTAAATTGATGTCCTCGAGCATAGTCTACACTACTAGATCATTTGTAAAGGCCTATATATTGAGATAGAAAGATCATCAAGACACCAAACTCGTAGGGGATGACAATGGCACAATGTACATAATGTTCATGGGATAATAAACTTAAGCACTTTAGACACCATGAAAATGTTTATTCAATCTTAACATGATGAAAAAGGACCTTCAAAGACTGCTTAGGCAAGTTTGGAGTATGACCAAATGGTAGCTTAATTAGACATGCCTTAAAGACTCAAAAAATCACTAAAAAGCAAGTTTTAAACATCAGTAATGACCCTAATCTATAGTTTTGGACAATTTATAAGTCTAGGGATATAAATATTTGAATATTTCTAGTGACTTAGTTGTCTTGACCATCTTCTTAGTCATGGAACCCAAACAGTTGATCAGAACTTGTTCATGATAACTAGACAATATAGTATGACTTTAATATGATTCTTGAAAACACATCAAAGCAATAAGACACACAAATAATAAATAATAAAAAAACAATAAGAAAATGAAAACCACATAAATGGTATAAGCAAATGACAAACATGATAATGTGCAAGAGCACTTGGAGGTAAAGATAGACCTATCTACCTATGTACAAAAAGCATGAAATAAGATTAATAGAAGAATTTGAGACTCCTCCCATTGAAAAGGATGGGAAGTATATCTCTATTTATATTAAAAATCTCAAAGTAATTTCTCTCCTTGAAATGTGTGATGACATAATTCCCACTCTAAAGACTATCCAACCTGGAGCGTTTTCTTGGTTTTGCATAGTCCTCATCCCATTTGAGGACTATATCAGCTTGTTGGAATGTCTTCAAGGAGGATATATTATAAAATTTCATATTAAATTGGTATTTATTGGACCAAATTATTTTCATATCATTACCCATTGTCTCTTCTAGATATCTTAATTCATTTAATCTTACTTGCATAGCATCATCTTCTAAGATCTCAAGTTGGCGTGTAAGCCCTAAAGCAAGTAGTTTAAGAGAGATAAGAAGTTTATCTTCTCTCCCATATACAAAGAGGTATGGGGAGTGGATAGTATATTTATTATGTATCACTCTATCTCACCATCTGTCAGTCCTCAATGTGGCATGTCATTCTCTTTGACTATCTTCTATAGTCCTCTTGATAATCCTCAACAAGTTATTGTTTGTGGACTATACTAGTCCATTGACCTATGGGTAATATTTAGAGGATGATTTCAGATAAATTATGTATTAAATATCCCACTCACATAACTTTGTAATACTAGAGGCCAATGCATTGTAAAAAATGATTGTAAAGGGCACACCAAATCTGTTTACAAGGTTATCATAAAAGTCCAAGATAAAACCTTAATTAGCTTATTTGAGGGTAGCTAATTCAACCCACCTAGTGAAGTAATATTTAACTATAATCATCCATTTAAATCCTTAAATTTAATGGGGATTTACCATCCCTATGAAATCTAATGCCTATTCTATGAAGGGTCGTTCTACTTATATGGGCTGCAAAGGAAGGGTGGCTAGTTTCTATTTGCCAATAAACATTATAAAATTTGAACACTTTCTTACCCAAGAGTGTGAATATATAAATAATGTGTGAAAAAATTACCCAAATATAATGATATTATAGGATGTGGTCTTGGTATCAAATTTCCCACCAACTAGACCATCATGGAAATGTTTAAGTAACTTATATATTTGGCATTATTCCACACACCTCAAAAGCATACCTCCTATGTCCCTCTTGAAAATTGATCTATCCATAATAAAATAAGGTATGATATTTAATCTAAAATTCACTATCTTGACTCTATATAACCGCATGGGACACTATCCTGATTGGAGAAACTTGATCACATCATGTGTCTAGCTAAAAGGTGTGTCATCTACAACTATTTCTTGGTTGTTATGGGCTCATAACACCTGATCTATATCTTCATTTAATCTTGATTAAATGTGATAACATAACCCTTTTCCCCTTACAATATTTTTAACTCTAACCTCAAGGTCATACTCCATACATTTTGTCACCCACGCAACACTTTTTTCATTAAGGTCTATGTTAAGTATGACCTCCTTAATGCTTGGGTGTGCTACCATTTGTATAATCTTATTATTAGAGACCATGTGTGTAAATTTATTTAAAATTATCTGTAATACAATAACATGTTTATATAAAATTCCATACCTCTCCCCATACACTTTTAAGTCCTGAATAAAGAAGGCAATAGGTTATTTTAAACCTTGATCATTATGTTGTATCAACATGGTAGAGATTGCATCCAATGTAGAGAAGGCATACAAGTAGAATTATTTTTTAAAATATAGGTTAAGGAGTGTAGGGAAATTATATATTTCCTCTTTTATGGCTTCAAATATCATATTACCTTATGTTCTCCATGAAAACTCTTTGTGCTTCCTCAACATGTGAGTGAGGGGCTTGACAACCTCTATAAAGCTTGGGATAAACCTTCTTATAAAATTAATCTTCAAGAAGGAACTTTGTAGACCATTCTAATGCTTGTATAGGGGTAAGGATAAGATGGAATCAACTCTTTCAGTGTTTATGGAAATACCATCCTTGGAAAATATGTGTCCCAATAACCTTCCCTCATGGACACTAAATATGCACTTTTTAAGATTCAGTGATACACCAAATTCTTTGCATCTTTCAAAGACTGACTTCAAGTGAGTAATGTGATCAAATGTGTCCTTTGAGAAAAAATGATGTCTTATAAGTATATGAGGACCATGTCATTAATTAAACCTTAAAAGGCAACATCTATTGCCCTTTGGAATGTTTCCCAAGCATTGGATAGCCCAAAGGGCATTTTCATTTATGCTTAAGTGCCCCACTTTATGGCGAAGGTAGTTTTATTACTATCTTATTATTTGACCATGATATAATTATAACTAGAGAAACCATAAAGTAATAATAACCTCTGATAACCTACCACCTTTTGAATAATATGATCCATTAGGGGTAGTGGGTAAAGATCTATTAGGGACACTTTATTGAGATCTCTAAAGTAAACACACAAATATATTTCCCCATTCTTATTCCTCACTAAAAAAAGGTTTTAAACCCATGAGTAATGTTTTATTGGGAATACTATCCTTGATTCAATCAATTTAAATAGTTCCCTTCTCATCAACTCCTCCACTTTTAGATTGATATGTCTTTATTTTTGCTTGATTGGTTTTGCATTACTCTCTAACTCAATGGTTATTGTGCAAGTTTGAGGTCAAATCCATTAAAATCCTTATATTACCATGTAAATACATCATATTATTCTTATCATAAAGCAACAAATACATCTCTCCCCTCTTGTGTTGATCTTCCCTAACTTCAACAACTTATGTTTAAAGATCTCTTCCTTTTCATAATGTTCTTCCTTTACTGAGATGTATGCCTTTTATCTTCTTACTTAATCATATTCATTAAGTATGTTTTATAATGTTACAAGACCCTTATTTGTCTTTTTATACCGTAGCTACACTATTTGATCATCATATTGATGTTGATACTTGTTTTGATTCTTGTGGTAGAATTCTACCTCTTGCATAAAAAAACATACAATTTTATTATCACTATCAAACACCTTCCAAATCACCTCATTATTAGTGTAGTTCACATAAATATTACCTTAATATTGGATTTAATTTGGCTACCTTATACCCCTTATAAAATATCATATTGGGATCCAATAGTTGCAATCATATCTATATGTTGATTTACTTCTCTTAGTATTGACTATATGTTGAATGACAAGAAGTTATCTATGAGATCCCATACATGATACTTGTAAGCTTTCAATCTATGGTCCTTTAATTCACTTACACCTTTCAATTATTACATAACAAGTTCACTATCACCATTGACTTGAAGGATTTTGACACCTCTCCTTCTTGCCTCTTGGAAACCATGTAGAAGGGCCTCATATTCAACTATGTTTGAAGTGAAACTAAATTGAAATCCTATAGCTAGATAGTACTTATGATTTGAGGGTGAAATAAACATGACTCTAGATACACTACAATTATTTGACCTTGATACATAAAAAAAATGTCCATAAACCATCTTCCTCTTGAGTGGTATTAGTTATGTAAGGTATAGCATCATCCTCCTCATGCATACAATACATCCCTAATCTACCTCTTCAATGTTGTTATAGGGATAAAAATCATGATTTTTAGCTACCCATTCATCTAAGTGAAGGTTTTAAAAGCTTTCAATATGGTCATGAGGCTCTTATTCACTAGCATTCTCATCTTCATCAAGTATGGTGTAGTTGATGTATTCAAGGTTAGGTATATAGGGTTTGAGATGGAACCTAGAGATAGGATCTAACCTAACAGTGACTCTAGTCCCATATCTAGTCCGAAAGACCATGTATGACCATTTAGAAGACAAAAAACCCCAAATTTTTTTAGTAAAGTCCTAGATAGGTATAGGGAAAAGTATAGGATTAGGTTTATAACCATTACATCTTGAGTGATGACACAATTTGGGAAAGATACCAATATAATATTAAGGCCTTTTAGGACACCTACCATTTTAGTGGGGGGACCATCTAACTAAATAACACCATTATCATTAGGTACATATTTAATCTCATGTTTATCTACTATAACTTTAGGCATGATTGAGGTTGATGCTCCTGAATCTATCATATAATTACATATGAGATAGTCCACTATAATGACTAACATATAGAATGGAGGGGGCCTAATTACCTAAGTAGGGACAACATTTTGAACTTGATATTGACTAGGAGCTTGACTAGGTTGACTACTATTATCAAAAATAGTGTTTACACTATCAACTACCTTATTTACATGAGATCATTGAGAGATATCTTGTTGAAGGATCTCTTTCTACCTTAGAATAAATAGCAAATAATATATTGACATTGTGATATTAGACATTTTGATAAAATCCATAATGTTGAAAGGAAGATTAGTACCTTTGACTTTCACCTTGGAAGTAGAAGCATCACTTGGTACTTGAGTGACATGAGGAACAAAAGGAGACCTCTATTGCTAACCATGATGTTGAGATATTTGTTGAGTTACAGGGGCTTTAGTGGCATTTAAAGTAACTAGATGCTGACTGACTAATGGGGGTGTTGAAGAAACATTAGGCTACCCCAAATTTTCTTACACCACTCATCTGATCCCTTGTAGGGGTTGAAACTAGCTCATATATTTTTTGTGTTGTCTCCCTTATGTTGGTTGTTACATGTTCAAACCCATGTTATTCTTGAAAATTTATTCAAGTAGTATCAGCTAGTGACTTAATCATACTTCCTTATTGAATTGGAGCCTCTAATGATGTCAAGGTTGGTATATTAATTTGATTGATTATATAACCTTATGGTAGAGGTGGTATTATGTCATAACCTTGATATTGAAAAGCATGTTACCAACTAGGATTTGATATCTCTCTACTTGAAGTGATCACCATCTCATTAGAATTTCTTCTTGATTTCTATTGAAACTCTTGTACAAGGTTATTTTGATTAGGAACCAAGGCTCTTGAGTTACTTATAGTTATGGGGTTATGGCTATTATAAGGTCTAGCTTGAGTAATTTGGCCTTGGGATTATTAATTTGATCGATAATGGGGTATATTATAGGAATATTAAGGGTATTGGTCATGGAAAGGGCCTTGGTATGGCCTATATGAATTATATTACTTCCTCTCTATAGCCACTATCTTATTGTTTTATTCCTTCAACAATCCTTCAATCTTTCTAAGTCTATTCACTTGACTATCATCAGGTTGTGCTTGATTATTTGGAGTGGGTAAGGGAGAAATGGGAGGTGGATTTAGATTCAATAAAGAAAGAGGGGCATAAGAGGTCTAGGCATGAATTCATCTTCTTATATCAAATAGTTTTGTTCCCTTATGGATATATCATATGCTTCATGCAGAGTTGTCCCACCCATAGATTGGATCATGAGTACAATGTCTAAATTCAATGATATAAAGTAGTAGATAATATCATAATTAAACATGGGTTTAATGATAATATCAGATATAAATTATTGGTATGCCCTCTTGATTGACATGAGTTTATCAGCTAGTGACACATGGTCACTCCTGTCCTAAAAAATCTTGAATAAACACTCATCAAACTCAACCTAGGTATTGATTGAGGTAGTATCTAGACCCATATACCATTTCAATGGTTTAACTTTTAAGGATGTGTGTAGTAATCTCATGGCTACATTATCATAGGTGATATTATGTATTGAGCAAAGGTTTGTAATATCAGTTATGTACTCTACAAGAGTGGTTGATTTTTATCCTATAAACTATGGTAGTATCTTAAAATATTCAAAAGGTATTTCATCATTTTTATAAATGTTTATATGTTTTCCACCATTTAAGGTTACAAAATATTTCAACCTAGGCCTTGTCATTTGTATTGATAGACTTTTGGTGCGCTGAGTATGGGTAGAATTTTTAGAATTTGGAGAAGTGGGGGAGTTAGGGGGTGATAGGTTGGGTTTTAAATAGGTACCGTCTTCCTCATAATATCAAATGAAAATTCAATGAATTGAAATTTCTTACTTTGGATGTAGACCTTGGGGAGATTTGGTGCATGAAATCACTCTTTAACTGACTAATGATTTCTCAAAGACTTCTAAGTATCCTCCCATGTTGATAATATATCCCAAGCTGATGTTCAAGTGTCTTTATTTATATCTTACCAAGCATGCCAAAAATATTGGAGACTTAAGTTTCACCCTAGTTGAGAATAAGATTATTTAGGTCCTCTACTCAAACCTAGTTCAACATGGGAATGACCCTAGGGTATGGGTTAACTAATGTTGGGTCAAACATATAGAATTAAAGGGGATAGCTCCCTTAATATGAAAATATGGTTCCTTTCCTAAAACCTATGCTTATATCAAGGAAAATTGAAAGATAAAAAAACTAAAATTAGAACCTAATCTATGTGGTGATGTACTGAATTGTTCAGTGATCCACTTTTAGCTTAACACTTTTGTGACTACTAGTGAATTCAATAGAGATAAGAGTTGATAATATTATATGAAAAGGTTTTAAACATTAGTTTTTTGCTTTGAGTTTAGACAAAAACCTACAAATTTAAGGGGATTAAAGGGTAAGGTCTATGTGAGACACTATAAGCTCTTTGACACTTCAAGGGAAATTTCCTTAATCAACACTGCACACAACCTGTAAGGAACTAAAATACTAAAATCAAGGCACATAAAGGACATGTATATGATGAAATACAACACACATTATGTATATCAACTTCAATAAGATACACTTTATATTCACTCAAAATTTGGTCTCATCTTATATTGTTTCAAAGAGTTTTACACATTGATTTTAATAGAGCTTTGTTATACCCAGTGAGGGATGCAAATCAAGATCTCAATACATACATTTATAAGAAGAATGGAAGATATGAAAGAGGAAATTTTTACATGGAATGGGTAATTAATGAGCCAAATGTGACTTGGAATAGTTAAAATAACATTTCCTTCCTTTGTGAGTGTTATAATTCCCTTAATGAGGCCATTTTGGAGTAGAGGTGGTTGTAACTCCCTTAGTATTTATTAGATGAAATAGGGCACCATACTTATGTAGAAATCTATATATATTCTGAGATAGGTTGACAAGGTCAAGGAAACTATCTCATTTTTCCATCATGACCAAGAATTATGCATTTAATACTCCTTAAGGGTCAGTTACCTATCATGACATATTATATTGATTCATTTGATTAGTCTTGTAATGCAAAATTGATCCTCTTTGATGATTAATTAGGCTAATTAGGCCTATTAGACTAAATTATCTGTGTTAAAATTGGTGGCCATAAAACTTGAAAAAAAGCTTTTCATCCTATTTGTTAATGTGCTCCATGCCTGAAACAATATTTCCAACCATGAAATGGGCTTGAAACTTTTCTATTTTAGTCTAACTAATTTGCCTATATGGCATCTCCTTTTCATGTTATCTATTTCATTTTTAAACCTTACTATTGTCACCTAGGACACATGTCTTCAACTTATGCCCCTTGAAACTTTCATCAAATTTGCTTCATCAATTTCCTTAGGAGTCTCTTAGATTCAACCTTCAACATTGGCCATTGATCTAATCTGGGCTTCTTAGATTGTGACACTTGGTAGTCACACATGAATTATTTATCTTGACCTTAAAAATGTGACACTTGGTAGTTATGCATGCATCTTATCGACCTTGTTGTTAGTCTCCATCTAGTTGATGCACTTAGACCACATGATGACCTCATGCACAATATAGGCTAATTGGCTTCTAATACTGTGACACTTGGTAGTCCTGTATTGGTCCTTGATCTTGGCTATTAGATTTTAACACTTAAAATTTTCACATGGATTTTATGGACCATTGATATCAGTTCATGTGATCAAACTAACTTATGCCACATGGTAACCTTGCACACGATTTAGGCTCATTTACTTCTTGACCTCATGTGACCACCCACGTGTTATTAATCTTTGATTTTGACCTTTGATATTATGATACATATCATCAATGTGATCAATCTTAGGACTCTGTAACTATTGATATAGTGGATTGCACCTTGGGTAGGAGGCTGAGCTCCTACCTTCCACATGTAACAATGGAAACTCCCCTCTCACTTGTGGGACTGGCAAAGCTAGAGGGGAGAGTCTCTAGGTAAGGGCTAGCTCCCTTTGATGCATCTAAGTTGTTCCAATAAGTTCTAATACATATATATAGATATATAGTGGGGGGGGGGATGAGAAGGGAAAAGGATTACAAGAAAACAAAACCTACCCTAAAAGAGGTGATGCACCAAATGATTTGACCTACTCACACTCACACTCTAAACGACACAAACACATACATACACTTTAAATGGTAAAAGGAACAGGCTATAGGAAGCTTATCAAGGAGGCTTTAATGGAACACATAGAAAATAGGGACTCACCATAGGTGCTGTGGAAAGGGCACACTGTATAGTAGCTTCTTTTTGTCTCTACGCTTCTACGTACAACTGTTATTATCACCTACAGGAATGGCACCTTATAGACACCAGGTGCATTGGTGTGAAACTTGTGAAAGCATTAGGAAGAAATGACTAAACACAAAACTAACACTCAAACACACACATAGATATCTAACAAGAATAGAGGTAAAAATGCGTTTATTTATTGTAGGTGAAAATTTGCTAGGGCTTCGCCTTACAAATGTGAAAGATCATTTTCCAAATGAGAAGTCTAAAATATATAGAGGAAGGAAGGAGGCCCTTTGGTGCCCTTTTATAAAAATGACCCATGTACATTCTGATCATTAGGAAGAGCAAGCAACTTAAACATCATATGAGATATTATGGGCTGCGTGGTTTGTCTGCTTACAAGACTGCTCCTTTAAGGTGATTACACTGCTTATCTGCTCATTAATGAAAAATGAAGAAAAATGGGTTACACCATTATCTATATTCACCTCCTAATGATCAATTCAGTAACATTGTATCACCTACTATAGTAACTTCTTGAATTGATGCCTCCCTTTGCCACTTGGACTATTTGCTTATTCCTACACTTGGCACTTTTATCCTTTCCCTGCCTTGATTCTTCTGGTTCCTTGGCTCTTTTCTCTCTTTGTTCTCTAGGATCTTTGTTGGTGCTCAAAAGGTTATTTCTCTATCATAAAAATGATGTTTATAGACCCATCACTATTTAAAAATAGTGGCTAATCTATCTCCTTGAAGTTGACAGCTTCTAAGATGTCACCATCCTTGGCAAATTCCTTCAAGCTTTTTATTCTAATTCAACCTTTTGTTTCAGACCCTCTTAAAGGGGAAGTATCCATTTGGGTCTAGATAAATGCCCTTCATTTGGTAGTTGAGAGCCCCCCATAAGGGCACCTACCCTTTGAGGGCCTTCGGCGGCCTTTGTCTCTTCGACTTCCCTCCACAGGCTTTTTTATGGGCTTTTTTGCAGACAATTTTCCTGTGGCTACCATCAAAGTGCCCTTCTAAGTTCCTTCAGACTTTTTGTTTGAATGAATTCATTCAAAAAAAAATCTATAGGAATTATACCTTTGCCTTAACAAAATTTTAAAGAACATACCTTTGAGGCTTTCTCTTTGTGGCCTCTTTGAAGTGCTCCCTGCCCTCCGCAAGGGCTCTTAAACCTAGAACTTCCCTCTACAAGGGCACTTTCCATTCGAGAGGCTTGAAATTTTGATTGAACCACTCCTTTAAACCAATTGATTGAACCAATTCAATGGTTCCAATAGTTGTTGAACCAAGAGATCAAACTGAATGTTTGAACCTACCAATGAACTTTGCGTTAAACTTTGTCGATGAACCAAAGCATTAAACCAAGAATGTTGAACCAACACATTAAAGCAAGCTAATGAACCATTTGATTGAACCAAAATGTTGAACTTTTTTGATTAAACCAAAGTGATGAACTTTTTCGATTGAACTAAGGCTTTGAACTGAAGCGTTGAACTTTGCCAATTGAACCAAGGCTTTGAAATTTGCCAATTGAACCAAGGCTTTGAACCGAAGTGTTGAACTTTGCTAACTGAACCAAGGCTTTGAAATTTATTGATTGAACCAAGGCTTTGAATAGAAGTGTTGAACCAAGGCTTTGAACCGAAGCGTTGAACTAAGGTGTTAAACAAAGGCATTGAACCAGTTTAATGGTTTAAAGATGCTAACCTTCCTTGTGAATTTTTAGACAAGAATCCAAAGAAGATTTTCAAAACCTTTCACTCTTTGAACTGGTTCTTCATGTGCCAAAAGACTCACCTACAGAGTTCATAGAAGAAACTTCTTTGTTGGATCCATAAAAACTTCACCTATAGAGTCCGTAGAAATATCCATGCCTACAGAAATGGTAGAAAATAACCTATAGAGTCCATAGAAATGGACCTACAGAGTCCATATAAATAGATGTACAGAGTCTATATAAATTCCTAGACTTGTGTGAAATCAAAAATGAATTGGCCTAGAATAATAGGGGAAGAAGGGGACCAATTTTTGGCCTGTTGGACCAAAAATGGTCAACAAATTGGTGACTCCCAAGGGAAGCATGCCTGCTATGCTTAGAAACTAATTGCCTTAAATTCCATTGGGCATGGAGTCAGAATGTAACTTAATGATCAAAAATAGCCTTGATAGATTAAAGAATCAATCACAAAGATTTACCCCAAAAGGGAATGAAAACACACAAAAAACTAAGAAAACTACTGACATGTGAAAAAGGCACTTAGGGAAAAAGGAGGAAAGCAAGGGAAATATATACTTAATGGAAAAGGGACTCAGTCGTAATGCTTAAGATGTATCCCATTAACTGGGATATATAGTTCTTCACCATCCAACCTGGAGAGTTAGAATGCATTATGCTGCTTGCACTGAGTGATTATGTATGGGCCACTCCATAGGGTACCAAAATTCATGTGCTTTCTAGGCTTAGCTCAGTCCTCATCCCATTTCAACATAATATCTCCTTCAAAGAAACCTTTTGATGAAGATTTCTTGTCAAAGTGTCTCTTCATTTACCATTGGTAGCTGGTCATAAAATCCATAGCCTGATCCCTTATCTCTTGGAGCTCCATTAACTCACATAGCCTAACCTCCATGTTATTTCCTTCTTCAAATTATAGCTGGTGAGTGAGGTCCAAGGTTGGAAACTAAAGTGAAATGGGGATCCTAGCTTCCCTTCCATAGATGAGTGTGTATGGTGAGTTACCAATTGCCCTCTTTGGGGTGACCCTATCTGCCCATAGGGCTATTTTCAACTTGGCATGCCAAGTCCTCTAATTTTCTTCCATGGTTCACTTAATGATCTTGATCAGGTTCTTAATTGTAGATTCAGGCAACCCATTCCCCTATGGGTATTAATTGGATGAAGTGTTGAGATTGATACCATATCTCAACACCCATTTACTTGTTTTAGTTCCCAGAAAAGCTAATGCATTATCTAAGATTATGCTTGTTGGAACCCCAAACCATACTAGTAGGTCCTCATAAAAATCTAGGACTGCACTTTCATTGGCCTCCTTTAGAGAAACAGCCTCTACCCATCTTGTGAAGTAATCCGTGGTGGTCAAGACCCACTTGTGTCCATCATTAGAGGGAGGATTAATCATCCATATGAAGTCAAGGCCCCATTGCATGAATGGTTATTCCACCTGAATAGGTTTTAAAGGCATGGTAGCCAATCATTGCTTCCCATCAAAAAGCACACACTTCTAGCACTTTCATACCCAAGCATGGGTGTCCTTGAAAAGTGTAGGCCAAAAATAGCCAGCTCTTATTATTCTTGTTGTTGTAGCCCTAAGAGCAAAATGACCACCAGGTAGCCCATCATGGAACTTAGATAGCACCCTCTCCGCCTGAATTGAGTCAAAGCATCTTAAAAAGACTCTTGAGAGATCCCTTCTAAATAGCACTCCATCAATCAGGGTATAAGGGAGACACTAGAATCTAAAATATCTTCTCTTGGTCCTGTCAAGTGAGTGTGGGCATTCACCAGTGAGAAGGAAATGCCTCACATCTAATGTCCAATCCTTCAAGATAGCTAGTTCATTTGTTGTAGCTTCATCATGGATTAGCAGACTATCCTCTTTTTGCTACTTAAAGTCTGTAATGAGGTGTTCACACAGGCCCCTCCCTCTTACCAGTTTGGTGATCTTGATATCCACATAATTTTCCATCACCTTAGTGATCCACCCTACTCTCTTCTCATTCAGGTCTTATTTGATCAAGAAATCTTTGATGCCAAGATGTGGAACCATGAGGTGGATTCTACTATTAGATAGCATATGTCTAAATTTCTTTAGACTCTGTATGACCGCTAGGGCTTGCTTTTCCACATATATGTATTTGACTTTAAAATATTCTAGGCCTTGGCTAAAAAATGCAATTGGTTGCTCAGGGTTATCATCACTTGCTTGGGTAAGCATGTCAGAGATTACCTCTTCATTGCCAAAGGTGTAGAGGTTGAAATCTTTGGTGAAGTTAAGATTGATCAAAGTAGGAGCCTGGGCTATGGCCTACTTGATTTCTTCAAAACTATCCTTTCTTTGTGCTATCCATGTGAACTCTTCACCCTTCCTCAGCATAAAGGTCAATGGCTTGACCATCTCCACAAAATTTGGGATAAATCTCTATATGAAATTTATCTTGCCAAAGAAGCTTTGTAAGTCTTTCTTGTGATTAGGCAAGGACAACTCTAGGATGGAGTGAACCCTCTCTGGATCAATAGTCAGGCCCTCTAAAGAAATAATGTGACCAAAGAGCTTTCTCTCATAGACAAAAAACACACATTTCCTTGGGTTGAGAGAGATACCAAACTATCTATACCTCTCAAAGATTTGTTTGAGGTGTTTCATGTGTTAGATCACTTCCTTTGAGAAAACTATCACATCATTAAGATACACCAGCACAGTATTATTTATCAAGCCTTGAAAGGCCATGTCCATAGCTCATTGGAAAGTGGCACCAATATTAGACAGTCTAAAAGGCATTTTTATATAAGCAAACATTCCCCACTTGGTAGAGAAGGCTATCTTGTGATGGTCATAGTCTTGCACCAAAATTTAGTTGTATCCTGAATACCCATCCAAGGGGGAAAAATGTTCACTGCCTTTTACCATTTGGAGGATCTACTCCATGCTTGGGAGAGGATAATGGTCTTTCAAAGAGACTCTATTGAGGTCTCTAGAATCAAAGCACAGTCTGATCTCCCCATTCTTTTTTTAGATAGGAACAAGGTTGGCTAGCCAAGAAAAGTGTTTGATTGGAAATATTATCTTGGACTCAATCAACTTGGTGAGCTCCTCCTGCATGAGAGGCTCAATCACTAGATTAACGAGCCTCTATTTCTACTTGATTGGCTTGGTACCTTCTTCTAGCTCAATGATATGTTTAGCCAAACATGGGTCAAAATGCTTTAAATCACTATACTCCCAATGAAGACATCAGCAAATTCTTGGCACAACAAAATGAAGGCCTGCCATTCACAGTCCATGCACACTTTCCCAAATGCAAGTAGCTTATCCTTGAATATTTCCACCTTCTCATGGTGCTCCTCCTTTGTTGTGATGCATGCCTTGTTGCTTCTCAATTGGTCATCTCCATTGAAGATACTCTCTAGAGTGACCAAACCTTTGGGGAGCTTATTGTTCTTCAACTAAACAATTTGGCTACCATATTGCTGCTCTAGCTTAACCTAGTTTATTATAGCAAACTCACTTCTTCTTACAAGAAGAGTGCTATTTACTGATCACTATTGAAGACTTGCTAGTTGGTGATGTTGTCAAGTATAGATGGCTAGATCATTACCTTTAAGTGATGTGAGCTATGGTCTCAGCCTATTTCTTGAGGAATATCGAACTAGGCACCAACTATTTCTAGCCTATCTACTTGCTTGTTTTTGTCTCTAGGAATGGAGGTAATATTGAAAGCAAAGAAATTTTTCACTAATTTTGATACCCTATATTTGTAGGACTTTAGTAGATAATTCTTTGTCAGGTTTTGGCCTCTTACCTAATTGATAATCAGCTGACTATCACCAAATAATTACAACCCTTTGACTCCTCTTTCCTTTGCCCACTCTAAACTGTGGATGAGGGATTCATAATCCACAACATTGGATGTGCAAGAAAATTGGAACTAGAAAGTTGAAAAGTACCTCTCCTTTGAAGGAGAAACCAACACCACTCCACCACCAGCTCCCAACTTACTTCTTGAACCATCAAAGAATAGCTACCATAGACCTAAGCTTTCCTAGCTAGCTTTCATTAGATTTGGTATAAAAGTACCTTCTTCATGCATGTAATAAATTCCAAGGCCCACCTCCTCTATGAATTTGTAAGGATCATGCTCGAAGTTCTCACTTCCCCATTCATCTAAGAGTAGGTCTGTAACTCCTTTAAGAGTAGAGGATGGAGATTAGTCTACTTAGAACTCTTCCTAGTCATTGATGGCATAGCTGACATTTGATGCCTTGAGCAAGTAAGGTTCTAGGTGATCTCTGTGGAGTGGCTCAAACTTAATCTTGACTTTAGTCCCATACATGGTTCTAAAAACTAGATAAGACCAATTCACTACTAAGTAGCTACCTATCTTAGATGTAAAATCCCTGGATAAGCAGATGGCAAAGTAAGGAGGGACATCTGCCACTACCACATCATGAGGAACTAAAATGTTTAGGCAAGCATGTAGTGTTAAGCTCAAACCTCTTACCACCCTAACTATGTTTGCTGGGGTTCCATCCAGCTGCAAGACTCCCTTGGTCATTTCTTTGTATTTCAAGCCCAGCTTGTCAACTATACATTTGGGCATCACCGAGGTGCTTGCTCTACTATCAATGATGCAATTACGCACCAAGAAATCTCCTATGACTAAGGACACATGAAAAGGAGGAACCTTTTTTCTTTCTAAGCTTGACCTGAGGTGGAAGGCTGTCCATTTATCATCAAAACATTATCAACTTTTTTTGGGATACCTTGTTCATTTAACTCATACAATTCCTTTTACAACATGTCCTTTTACCTTCGTATTGATAGTGAATCCCACAAAGAGATGTTCATGTGTAGATTCTTCATCTAGTCAACCACATTGACTCGAGGATTGCCTTCCTTCAAATTTTCTTTGGAATTATTTATAACCTGAGGTGCAGGCTAAGGAGATGGAGGTACAATTAGTAGTCTAAAACTTGGTACCTTTTGATTTACATGTGATGAAGAAGGTATTGTTGATGTTTGGGTAGTAACTTGAGCTTCTTCCATTGCTCTCCTTTTGAATCTTGTGTTGGTTGTAACATAGTTAGCCTGATTGTCTGTAGCACCCACATAATTGACTAAATAGAATTCACCTTCTAGATGATTCATGAGAGTAGAGTCAGGATGGGTCTGACTGCTTCTTGTGCTAGGTTGTGTTAGAGCCTCAAAAAATTGGGAATGGGAATCTACTTCATTGTCTTATATATTTGGGTAATAACCCGTCATTTTATTTGTATAAATAGCCTACTCCTAACCATATCCCATGGTTGAACAACATGGTTGTTCTTGCACTAGATTGTTTTAAATGGGCACCATAACCTTAGATGATGAAGGGGCACCTGGGTTGTAGCCTTGAAAGGGTCTGGTCTGAGTAAGCTTACCCTATCCTTGATTGTAATTTTGGAAAGGGGGTTTAGGAGCTTGACCATACTACTGGTATCCTTGGTTTAGTTGATTGCTTTGAGCTTGCTACTTTTTAATAGCCACAAGTTCATTTGATGTAATTTATAATAGACTCTTAACTTCATGAATTTCATTAGGTGGAGTAGCAGCTAGCTTTTCTATGCTAGGGAGAAGAGCCAGGGTGGGAGCAACAGTCTAGATTAGAGGCAACTTTTTAAGGAAAAGTGGCATATGGGGTCTAGGAGCTATCTTCCCAGCCTACACTAAGCAATTTTCAGCTATTATAGCTATGTCATAGGTGGCAAGCAACACATGTCCTCCCATGGATTGTATCATTATAGTGATATCACTATTTAATGCTCTTAAGTAATACAGGAAAGCATAACTAAGAGTAGGCCTTACCAAAATGGGGATTCTATCCCATGTCTTCTAAAACTGAGTGTTGAAATCTTGCATGTATTCATGTGGTGCTCTTTTCATGGTAGTCATCTACTCAGCAAGTGAGAGGTGGTCACTCTTTTCTCCAAAACGGTCTATCAAGTGAGTTACCAATTCATTCCAAGAATTGATTGAATTTACGGTTAGAGTCCCATACCAATCCAGAGCTTTGCCCTTGAGGGAGAAAGCTAGCAATCTGGTTATAATATTACCCTTAGTAACATTGTGAATATTGCAAAGGTTAGCAATACTTCTAATGTGTTTGATGACTATAATGGGCCCCTCTCCATCAAAGGAAGGCACACTTTTGAGGATTGCTCTCAGAATTGGGTCATAACATGGGAGGTTCAAAGGGCTCTGACCATAGAAAGTCATTAAGGGTAATGCCATAGCTATGACGGGATGTAACTACAACCATACTATATAGGTATTCTTTACAGTAGGTTTGGGAAAGTGGTTTGCTGAATAAGGATGGGTCCTCTCAAACCTCAATTGCTTTGCTGAGTTCAAAGGCAATTCAATGAATTTAAAAGGAACACCCTTGGCAGTAGACTATGTGGTGATTTTAGGCATAGGAGGTCAGACTAGTCCTTGATCAAAAAATGAATCTCTTACCAATGGAGTCACCAGATGATAAAAATGGTTGGTTTGCTATAACAAGACTAGCATCGATCCTAAATCTTTACTGAGTGTAAAAATTGTGTACCACCGAGCATGCCAAAAACTATTGACATAGTGGATTGCACCCTGGGCAAGAGGCTGAGCTCCTGCCTTCCACACGCAAAAATGGAAACTTCCCTCTCACTTGTGGGATTGGTGAAGCTAGAGGGGAGAGTCTCTAGGTAAGGGCTAGCTCCCTTTGATTCATCTGAGTTGTTCCAATAAGGTCTAATAGATATATATAGATATATAATGGGGGGGATGAAAAGTGAGAAGGATTACAGGAAAACAAAACCTACTCTAAAAGAGGAGATGCACCAAATGATTTGACCTACTCACACTCACAATCTAAACCACACAAACACATACATACACTTTAATTGGTAAAAGGACAAGGTTGCAGGAAGCTTAACAGGGAGGCTTTAATGTAACACAAAAAAAATGGGGACTCACCATAGGTGTTGTGGAAAGGGCACACTGTATAGTAGCTTCTTTACAACTCTTCTTGTCACCTACAAGAATGGCACCTTATAGACACCAGGTGCATTGTTTTTAACCCTATGAAAGCATTAGGAAGCAATGACTAAACACAAAACTAACACTCAGACACACACAGAGATATCTACCCAGAATAGAGGTAAAAATGTGTTTATTGATTTCAGGTGAAAATTTGCCAGGGCTTCACCTTACAAATGTGAAAGATCCTTTTCCAAATGAGAAGTTTGCATTATATATAGGCAGGAAGGAGGCCCTTTGGTGCCCTTTTTTACAAATGACCCATGTGCATTCTAATCATTGGGAGGACCAAGCCACTTAAACATCATATGATAAATTATGGGCCACACCATTTGTTTGCTTACAAGACCACTCCTTCAAGGTGATTATGTGACTTATCTGCTCATTAATGCAAAACAAAGAAAAATGGGTCACACCATTAGCCATGTGCACCTCCTAATGATTAATTCACTAACATTATATCACCCACTATAGTAACTTCTTAAATCGATGCCTCCCTTCACCACTTGGACTATTTGCCTATTCCTACACTTGACACTTTTATCCTTTCCCTACCTTGACTCTTTTAGTTCCTTGGCTCTTTTCTATCTTTATTCTCTAGGCTCTTTGGTGGTGCTCAAATGACTATTTCTTTGTCATAAGAATGACATTCATGGACCTATCACCATTTAAAAAATAATAGCTAATATGTCTCCTTGAAGTTGATGGCTTCCAGGATGTCATCATCCTTGGCAAATTCCTTCGAGCCTTTTCCTCTAATTTGGCCTTTTGTTTCAGACCCTCCCAAAGGGGAAGTATCCCTTTAGGTTTATAGAAATTCCCTTCATTTTGTAGCTAAGATCCCCCTACAAGGGCACCTGCCCTTCAGGGGCCTTTGGTGGCATTTGTCTCTTCGGCTTCCCTCTGCAGGCTTTTCTATGGGATTTTTTGTAAACAATTTTCTTGCAGCTGCCTTCAAAGTGCCCTTCTAAATTCCTTAAAACTTTTTGTCTGAAGGAATTCCTTCAGATAGAAACTCCAAAGGAATTATGCCTTTGCCTTAACAAAATTTGAAAGAACTTACCTTTGCGGCTTTCTCTTTATGGCCTCTTTGATGTGTTCCCTACCCTCCGCAAGGGCTCTTGAACCTAGAACTGCCCTCCACAAGGGCACTTGCCCTTTGAGAGGCTTCAAATTTTGATTAAACCACTCCTTTGAACCAATCATTGAACCAATTGATTTAACCACTTTAATGGCTTCAACATTTGTTGAACCAAGAGATCGAATCAAATGTTTGAACCTGCTGATGAACTTTGTGTTGAACTTTGCTGATGAACCAAGGCATTGAACTAGGAATGTTGAACTAACACATTGAACCAAGCCAATGAACCATTTGATTGAACTAAAGTGATGAACTTTTCTGATTGAACTAAAGTGATGAACTTTTCCAATTGAACCAGGACTTTGAACTAAAGCGTTGAACTTTGCCGATTGAACCAAGGCTTTAAACTTTGCCGATTGAACCAAGGCTTTGAACCAAAGCATTAAACCAAGGCTTTGAACCAAAGCATTTAACTTTTCCAATTAAACCAAGGCTTTAAACTTTGTTGATTGAACCAAGGCTTTGAATCAAAGCATTCAACCAAGGCTTTGAACCGAAGTGTTGAACCAAGGCTTTGAATAAAAGCGTTGAACCAAGGCATTGAACCAAGGCATTGAGCCAGTTCAATAGTTCAAAGATGGTAACCTTCCTTGTGAATTTTTAGTAAAGAGTTTGAAGAAGATTTTCAAAACATTGCACTCTTTGAACTGGTTCTTCATGTGCCAAAAGACTCACCTGTAAAATTTGTAGAAAAAACTTCTTTACAAAATCTATAAAAACTTCACCTATAGAGTTCATAGAAACATCCATGCCTATAGAAATGGTAGAAAAGCACCTATAGAGTTTGTAGAAATGAACCTATAGAGTCCATAAAAATAGACCTATAGAGTCAATATAAATTCTTGGACTTGTACGAAATCAAAAATGAATTGGCCTAGAATAGCAGGGGAAGAAGGGGACCAATTTATGGCCTGTTAGACCAAAAATGGTCAATAGTAAAATTTTAGCCTAGTGCTCATAGTTAGATTTCATTTTGCATGATTAAGTGCATGGCATTTATCTATCTTGAATTATTAACTTGGATGAGTACTTGTGTCTTATTGATATTTAATCTAATCAAGTGAGGTAAAGAAACTTGTCAGCCAAGTAGATCACTTCTATTTTTAAAATCTAAATGGTTAATTGTTATGGCTTTAAATTGACATCCCTAGGTATGTCTCACATTGCTAGATCATTTTTTAAGGCCTATATCTTGAGATAGTGAGCTCATCAAGACTCATAACTTGTATCGGATGACCATGGCAAAAAATACATCATTTTCATGGGATGATAAAATTAAACAATTTAGACACCATGACAATACTTTAGTTAGGATTAACATGATGAAAAAAGGACCTTTAAAGACTTATTAGGATATTTTGGAGTATGACCAAACAATAGCTTGACTAGACATGCCTTAAGGACTCATTTCATGACTAGAAACCAAGTTTCAAACGTCAATTATGACCCTAAGATATAGGGTTGGCTGATTTATAAGTCTAGGGATAGAAATTGAGCAACATGTCACTTGTGTCATTCTTACTCAAATAGAGTCACTTTATCTTCAATCCTACAACCAAGGTGTCATGTTAAATTATAAGACCATTTAAGCGTCAATAATATTATATATTACTAAGTATCTTCAGTGAAAGTTTGATTGAAATGTAAACCTATTCACATTATCCTCTTGTGACCAAAAAATCATTCTTTATGTCAATATAATGACCCCATCATTGGGATATAGGATGGAAACTACTTAGACTACTTAGACCTTAGGATATTTCTCCATGGGATGACTAAATTTTTTTCATCTTCTCATGTTCCTTGGAAAATTTGCAAAAATACACTTTTTTGATCTCCTTAGAAGTGTCTTAACTTTAACCTTATGTCACTCACTATTGATCTTAGATCTATAGTTCCATGATCATGCCACTTAGTAGCTCTTTGTGCCTTCTGAGCACATTAACTATTTGACTTGATCTGCACCATTAATCTCCATTTATATGAACACCCATGTGTTGTTTATCTTCTATCAAATTATTAATATTGAGACACATATCATAAGTGCATGTAATCTTAGGAACCTTTGATAAATTGACTTCATAAATACCATTAATCTATGTCTGACAAGATCATGCACTCCTTTAGATCATTATCTTATTATATTAAATGTTCATTATTATATCTATGATTAGATTGAATGCTCATTTTAGATCTTTGATAATGCAAATTTGGCTAAGTATAGGAACTTAGTGAACTCTACCTAGAAAGCCAATTTTTCACCTTAATAACTTTTGTTATACTCAACCTCATGACCTAAAATTTGAACATGATACCTTTCATAGGGGAATCCATCTATGTATCAAATTTCTCTTGAAAAATTCATACATATGAAATATACCATCATCAAAATGTTTAATTAGCCTTATCTTCCAAGATGGCTACTTGAACCCATACAATCATATTACTACTTCTAATGAATTTTATTCATTTCCATAAGCAATCGAAGCACTCATAACACCCCATAAGTTATTTATAACATGACCATATGATCAATATCATCCATTAAATACCTTTCCAAGTTAAACACTAAATAACTATGTAAGAACATTGAAACTCATTGAAGCACACTTTGTCATTGGAATTCTATCACACATGATACCTCATTAACATCCATGGTCACCTTGGAGACATAATTGACAAACCTCCAATAATTTTTCCCTTTATCATTGATATCAGACACCAATACAAAGCTTATTCTCAGACTCTATCTCTCTCTTCAAGTACTTTTTCCCCCTTTGACACAATGACAAAATGGGATCATATTTTGATCTTAAAGACTTGAAAAGACTTCAAGGACAAAAAATAAGAAAGGAACACCTATGAGAGATGATACATACCTCTCCTTACCTTGAGTTTCTCAAACATGATCCATGACTACACTCTTATTTGATCATACATAGCTTCTATGAAGATAGAACATACATGAACATCATAAACTACATGAGATTACTTTGAAATCTTTAAGAGGGACTCCCCCTAAGTCACCTGAGCTAAGGGACCCCTTGAGCACCTTATTCTTTTGGAGAAAAAAGAGTAAAAAGTCCACTTCTTCATACTATCCTTGCTTATAGGCCTTATAGACATACCTGGACCTTATAGAGACCATAGATTTTTATGTATGAGATTTCATGGATTGAAATATCATATCTATAGAATTATAATTTGCACCCTCATGCATGCCAAAAAATCAACACTTAGCTCTTCCTCTACAACATACTTCCTTCACAAACCTACTAGCCAATTTACCATCCATTTGCATAAATCCTCCTCCTTATAACTAATCATGCACTTCCAAAATACTATGAAAGACTTTTTGAGCACCCATTTGGCCTTTTAAATTGATTAAGCAACCTTAGATCTAAATAATTAAGAAAACCATTTTTCTAATATGAGAAAAAACATTAGGTTCATAAAAGAAACTTGGTCAACACACTACCTTTCAGTCAATGCCCATATTTAATTTTTTTTTCACACCTAGAGGTCATCAATACACACTTTTGGACCAACTTTTGATCTCAGACTCCTTTGAGAACCCATACTTCCTATACCATGGTTTTTTGACCTACATATCTTGTACATACAATATTCAACATGGCAAAACATGAAAAACTAATCATGACAGCATTCTAACATTACCAAACCACCTTATCCACTTTGACAAAGCAAACTCAATTGATTTCAACTCTCTTTTGTCTTATAAATTCTACTACATATTCCTCTAATCTTAGGACCTAACCATTTATAGAACTCGTAAGCTCCCTTTACTCATGCATGAAGATTCAATACCTTTCCAAAACATATGACTTGGTTTGATTAAGTAATCATATTAATATTCTTGAATTCACAACTATGGCATACTTCTTAATATCTACACCATGACTAGAACAACTCACATATTCTCCCCCTCACATAATGCACATCTTCAAGCCACTCAAGCTAACTGAGTTAGCTCCCCCTTAACAACACACATCTTCAAATGATATTCTTGTCTTGTAACATCAACCAAAGCTCAAATGGTATCCACCATGCTTCTTATTTCTTGTTAACTATCTCCTTGAATCCTAGATAGAGACACCCTAACCCACAGTGTCGTAGAATAATGTAAAACAAAGAGTTACCCACAACTCTTCATATTCCTTCTCCTCCTTGGCCATATAATAGTGATAGTTCTTATTCTTCTTATTAGGCTTAAGATAAGCAACATGCTAATCCACTAAAACATTATCCTTTTATTCTAATATTAGATTGACAACATATAGAGACAACAAAGATTCATGACATACTTTTTCAACTGAAGAAAGAACCTCATCACTAGGCATTGACAACTGATGTTCTTTGCATGAAACTTAATAATAGTAGGATGTTCTCTTGGATCCATACATACCTCATAACTAGCCTTAATTAGTACTTTGTTCTTTTCCTTGAGCTTGACTTGAAATGACTTTTGATTCTCCATTTTTATCTGTATAGATGACACATTCTATTGTCATTCCTAAACCTTTTTTATATCTGATTCCTCTTTTGCTTTAATAGACAGTCCACTTTGATCTTTTAACTCAACTAAATTAGTTTTCTGCGTCTTCACTTCCTTAGGATTCCATACCAAGGATTAACATTTCTTGAGCACACTAGCATGTCCATGAACCTTCTTATGACTTGAGAGGTTTCATTTTCAATATCTTACAACAAGATCAATTTGATGACAATAGAAACAAATAACATCATTCATACCTTCTGCTTGATGAATATTATGAATCTCAAAAAACTCACCATCTTGTCTCTTAGGTTCATTATGATCAGGCTTGACTATGTTAGGTCTCCATACATGGGTTAGTCTTTTCCATTATATTCTAGGGTTGAATCTAGGAAAATGTCCCATATCATGACAATTATTATATACTACATTATCCATACCTCTAGTTAACCAGCTACTCTTCCTTCTATAGTTTCTTTCCTTATGACCAAACCTATGATAAGCATAATAATGAACATCAAAAGATCTTTCATACCTCATAGAACTTGGCTACCTAATGGATATTTTTATTTTTGATCTTGGTTCTTTAATCCTTCTTGTCTTGATATGACCTTTCTTTCTCTTTCCTAGTCTTTTTTACCTTGACAACAAATTGCTCATGCTCATCCTTCAATGAATCTAGATTGGTATTCAATTAAACACTCCCATCCTCTTTAGTCCTCATGATTGAAATTTTAACCTCTAAATTAATTCTAACATCTTTGATGGTCTCCTTATCTTCTTTATCGCTTTTGGGCATGCCAAATTTCAATATACATGCTTGATCTTCCATATACTTGATCAATTTCTTATTCTCCATATCCTTTCTCATGGATTTGCCTAAAAAACTCCTCTCAAGAGATATAACTTGCACTTCAAGACCTTTGATCATATTCCTTATTTTATGATTACTCATCTTTTTCTCCTTTAGTTCACTAAGTCCACTCATGAGGTCAACTTCTAGATCAACTTCTTTCTCCTCACTATCATAGAACTATTCTTATTATCTACTATTATGGAAAACTTCTTCATCAAAAATGATGATATTTTCACCCATATTATACCTTGGATCACCTTCAAGTGGTTAAAATTGCAAAAAATCCTACTTTGGTAACAATTATTAGAGTTACAATCATTGATGAGGTGAATCAGTGATGCTAGATAATCTAATTCAATTCCCAACTCTTTAAACCTTTAGCACATATAATCATGATTCATATAAATTAACCTTTGCAATGAACAAGGAAGATATAGAAAGATAAATCACATAACACATGATATATGTGAGAAACCCTCTTGGGGAATAAATCTGACTAAAGTCCTATAAAGACAATATTCAACATTTATACTAGCACTAACTAATCAAGGAACACCCATCCCTTAATTTAGTGAGACACACATGCTAAAATGAGGAACCAACCCCCTAAGAAACCAAGCATCAACCCAACTACCTTGATCTGATCTCCACTTTTGATCTAATTTCTTTTACACTTTATTATGGACTTCTCTTAGTTTCTTACTTTTCCGTTTACACTCTCACAAACTTGCACACATAAGCAATGAATCCAAAACACCCTTTTAGATGAATCTTCACTTATTAGCACATACACAATCATAAAATCTACAAAAAATATATAAAAACATCAAAATCATGACATGTTGGTCATGCACTAAATTATCAATCTTCTCTACTCTTCAATCCATCCATTAATCACACAGTCAATTAGCCTCTAGGGCTTACTCAATCTACCTCTTCTAGGATCATTAGGTCCAATGACCTATGTGTTCACCTTCATCACCTTGATTATAAAATCATGAATAATACTCTTCATTCTCTATTGTTCCTTAATGACACGTCCCTTCTATTTCAAAGGTTATCTCCTTCACTTGAATCCACATAAATAACAAAAATCACAATTAGTCCAATAAGAACATGTACTTATACCACTCTTTTCCTTTAACCCATCTTAGTCAACCAAGATGATTTACATATTTTAAACACACTTAACATATGTACATACAAATTTTACATGTGAGAACCACACTCTTCATGGGTTGGTCATTACCTCATTAGCCCGAAACCACCATTAGTTCTTAGTGAGACCTAAAAGAATTAGGCCTACTCACCCATACATTACAAATTCAACTCCTTAGGACACATCCATATTGTAAAAAAGATTGAAACACATCAAAAATATCTCCAATGTACCCTTGATTACTCCCACATGGGTTCATACCACGTGAAACACCAACTCAACACTCAAATCTACCAATTAGGTCTCCTTGATCTTTAGGCCTTCATACACATAAGACACAGTCTCAAACTTTTGAAGCACCTACTCAAATATTTCAAATATAAATATGATTATATCACATGGGTGAACCATTAAATACATTTTAATTACCTCCATGTGCCTTAGACACTTCAACATAGGCTCTAAGTACTCAAATCAACTCTCTCAAAATGACCACTTAGGCTAGTCACATAAAGTCAAAATATAGTTATACTTTATTGAATCTCCATATATGATCATGGGGAAACTATGAAAACCAATGCATTCTCATAAGCATTATATACTTAAATAATATATCTATGCTTATTTTCTTCTTCAATTTTACTTATAACACCTTCAACTTACCTATGCAAGATGGTCACTCAAACTTCCAATGTATTTAATAAACACAATCAATTTCAAAGACTTTGTTCCTAATTAATATGGATTGGTTAAACCTCTAAAATACACATATATGGTCCTCATTTAGTATAAAATAATCTCATATATTTAGTTCATCTTGAAACATTAGGACACTATCAAGAATAACTCAATTATCGTTCTGTGGTCACTTACAGAACATGGTCAAACACATAGTCAACTTTGGTGCTTAACATTTACAATTATACAAATATCTAGACCTCTTAATAAAATTTTATAGTTTCTCTTTTAAGTCCACTTCAATTTTTATTTTTACACTACCATGTAATTCATCCTGTATCAAAATATATAGCTCAAAAACTATAGACTAATTTTCTGTCATTAATTTTATTATTTAAATTCCAATGGTCACTATGTAAATACTAAATATCAGACACATTGTCATCATCTCATGTCCCATAGAAACTTTGAATAAATACACTTCGTTGATCTCCTTATAAGTCTCCTAAATTTAATCTTGCATCGCTTATCATTGATCTTAGATCTACACTTTTAAAATCATGCCACTTTTTAGCTCTACATGCCTTATGAGCACATTAACTATTTGACTCAATCCACACCATTGATCTCCATCTATACAAACACCCATGTGCTATGGATATTCTATAAAATCACTAAAATTGAGACACATGTCACAATTACATGCAATCTTAGGAACATTTAACAAATTAACTTCACATGTGCCATTGATCTCTGTCTGATAAGATCATGTACTCTATTATATCCTTATCTAATTAGACTAAATTCTTGCCATTACATATATGATCTAATCAAATGCTCACTCTAGATCTTTGATAATTTAATTTTTTCTAAGTGTGGGAACTTAGTGAACTTTT
Source organism: Torreya grandis (assembly GCA_037957365.1). Taxonomy (NCBI): domain Eukaryota; kingdom Viridiplantae; phylum Streptophyta; class Pinopsida; order Cupressales; family Taxaceae; genus Torreya; species Torreya grandis. Next base: position 1,658,271 of record JARHVA010003143.1, read on the forward strand.
CATATAAGGCCATATTTTCACCTTAATAACTTTTGCTACGCTCAACCTATGACCTGAAATTTGAACCACATGATCACCTTTTATAGGGAAATCCATCCACATATAAAACTAATCCTAAAACCTTCACATGTGTGAAATATACCATCATTAAAATTCTTACTCAACCTTGTCTACCAAGATGGCTACTTGAACCTCGACACTCATATGACTACTTATGATGAATTCCATTCACTTCTATAAAAACTCCAATCACTCATAATACCCCATAGGGTCTCTACAACATGAACATACCATAAAGTATCATCCATCAATTACCTATCCAAGTCAAACACTAAAGAATTATGTAATAACATTTAAGCTCATTAAAACACACTTTGTCATTGTCATTCTAGCACACATGACACCTCATCAACATCCTTGGTCACCTTGGAGACATCCTTGACAAACCTCTAACATATGTTTCATCCATTAATGGAGGACTTCATTCCTATAGATCTATATTATGCTTTGGTTGTCATAAAAGATGACTATGGGTAATCAAAATTAGATAATAAATTTAATGAGAATCCCTTAAATCTAAATAACCTTAGTGGAAATATTAACAAATCATTTGTATTATACCTCTGTAGATGATAAAATAATATCATCTTAATTTTTTCTTGACCAACTAGTTGGTCCTAAACCAAGAGAGAAACTATAGCCTAAAGTAGACTTAATATTTTGAATGTCACAATCCCAACATGAATATGTATACCCAATAAAGTCAACATAAATGATTTTTCCTTAGGGAATCCTTAATATATGAGCACCCTAAATGTAGTGGAGAATCTACTTATCTACTTTCCAATGAATCTCATGTGGTTCCTATTGTTGCTAAATCTTACACCCTTGAAGAGGTTTTTTAGGCCTATTCTATATTTGGGCAACCTGGGAATATTTAAAAGTATGTGGGTGTACCTATATTGGAAATGAGCCTCTAGATTTATGGGCTATCTCCTTGAATGTATCTTGAAATGATCTTGTCTATACCAATTGATTAATTATGGAGAAAAGAGTTAGAGAATACATGAATAGAACCTACTCTAAAGGAGGTGATGTACTAAATGTTCAAGGATCCACTCTCAATATTGACTCATTAAAACACTAATAAACCAAGAATAAAACTAATGTAATTCCTAAAATGATTTCCAAGTAATAGTATTTCACCTAGAGGTCAAATTGATGAACTTAGGCTAGAGGGAAATGGGGGTAAGGCTTGATTGAAAGCACTTATAGTTAATTTATCCACTCTGTACCCAAGACATCAACCTTAAGAAAAACTATATGACCTACAATAAATTTTATTAGCACTTAGGTTGAACTTAGAACTATAAAGGGAAGATGACAACCACTTTTGCATATCAACTAAATACACACACTAAGTATAGATTACTAAACAACTATAAAAATAATTTAATAATTACTCAAAGAGGTGAAAAATGAAAATACAAGTATAGTCTAGTAAAACTAACCTAAGGAATACTTGAAAATATCTCAAAGGATATATTTATAGAAAAGGAGAGCAAGAGAGATGGATTTTGACATTGAGAAAAGGAATCCAATGATTAAAAATCCATTTAAACCATAGTTACAACTACCTTTATAAAATATGTTCATTTAAACCTTTTGATTAATCTAGGTCACTTTAAGTGGTTGCATAGTTACATTATTCCATCCTTGATCATACCTAATTGTTTTAATGATAGGATCAAGTTCTTCTAATATAGGTTCTAATGTTAATATAATTAGAATAATTAGATCAATTTTTTAGACCTTTGTCTTAGTGATAACTACTCTTCATTGGTTCATCATGGTGTTTAATAGTGGAGATAAGGGTCCTTTTCATGTAATTGGTCTCAAAGATGAAACTATTGAAGTTTGTATGTTCACCTTGGTGGTTTCCTTTGAAATTTTGGCTTTGGTCCAAACTAGACCATGCTCAAACTTGGCTCTATGCCTTTAATTTACTATGCCCTATCAAAATTTACTTTTTTGACCTTCTTATATTGCCTTCATTTGATTGGACATCAAAAACTAGCATTGATCATTGATATTTTGAATCATCCCAGTCCATTGATCCACCTAATGTGAATGAATTTAATCTATAGATATTTTCATAGGACCTACATGCTTATGCCACTTATCAATTACCCATTAATCTTGGGATCTTACTATCAATCTACTGCTTTATGCACTTATACCATGTGGTGGCCTCTCAAGCTCTTTGACCCTTTAAATCATCTCACAGCATCGGATCAGGATGAACTATGTAATGTAGACCATCATATTTTTCTAGACCCACCATTGAACTTAAATGGCTATTTCATGAGGCCTAGTTTTGACATCTGTGCACTTGTAAATTGATGTCCATGGGAACATTAAATATGTATATATATCTATCAATTTGTATACCCTAATGGATGACTATTGATCTTGATTTTGATTCTTGTGCAGCTATCACCACCCTACTAGATCAACTTTACCAAAACAAATTGGCCAATGTAGTTATTTCTTTAGGGAAATTATTGTAGAATAATTTCCCTGAAAGAATTTTCTTATTCAAGACTTTTGCATTAGGATATTTTCCTCAAGACTTTTTTATCAAAAAAATATTATAGGCTTTGTTCCAAGACATTTGCTATAAAGTAATTGGTCTTTAGCACTTTTGTCATAGACAAAATGTTCAAGAGAAATTGGTCTTCGAGAAAATTATCAAAGAACAATTTTCTTGGAAGAATTCATACTTAGATTTTCCATGAAACATTTTTCCCAAAACAATTTAGGTCATTGGGCTTTTTGATGTGGATAAAATATCTAAGAGAATTATGTCTTTATCTCTTTCTATGGACCTTTTGATTTTAATAAAATGTCTAAAAAAAATCATGCCTTTGATATTTATGCTTAGCCACTTTCCCTGACAGAATTCATACTTAGTCTTTTGCCTTAGAACAAATTCTTTGAAATAACTATACCTTCGTTAAAATTATCCCAGACAATTTTCCCAAAATAATTTGTGCCCTTGTATCTTTTGTTGGAACTTTTGTCTTTGGGATTTTTTCTTTCAAATGTCATTTATGACCCTTCAAGACTTTTGTGTAGGACACTTTGACGAAACATGACCCTTCAAAATTTTTGTATCGAGACACCTTGCTAAAGAATGGCCCTTTAAGAAATTTGTTTGGACAATTTTCTTGAAATAAATTACCTTTAGGATTTTACTATAGATAAAATGTTTGTAATAATTTATGTCTTTAGGCATTTTGGTTTGGATAAAATATCTAAAATAATTCCTGACACTTAGTCAAAAAACTTGAAATAAATTTTCCCAAAATAATTTTTCTAAGGGAATTATGCCTTGTAATTTTATTTTGGGATTCATGTGGAACAATTTCTCCTAGAGAACTATGAATGCTCTAACACTTAGCCAAAAGTTGAAATATTTCCTGAGTGTAAACTTCAACTTTCTTGGGTTTGTTATTGAAATCATTCAACACCATGAAAATATACCACTTGCATATATGACTCCAAAATAATGACCCCTAAGACACAAAATGATACAAGGACTAAGCTAGACTATGACTAAATCTAGACTGATATATGAAATGATATCAAATTTTCTATAACATACCACATGACATCATAAAAAATACCCTATACAAGATTCCAACTATAGGGGGTTGATCCATTTTGGCATATAAAGAAAAATGCTCAACATCTTTGGAAATTTCTTAAGGGTGGCATGCTTGTTATGCCATGACCAGTTTCCTAATCCTATCCATTGGGCCATGGAGTCACAAGTATATAATCTAGACATATAAACTACCTCTGTAATGCACCAAACAACATAAAATAATAGGAACAAAACACAAATCATGAAACACATATGTGCTTAAGAGAAATTATTGGAACACATCACACATAAAGAACACACAACTAACATAATATTTACAAGATTAATATCCATAGGTGAAACATCTGATCATACCTCAACCAAGGTCTAAAATGGCTCCGTTGGCATCTTTATCACTCCATGAAGGCAACCTAGAATGAGGAGCACACTCATCACCAATCACTTACATATATAGGTGATAAAGAATCCTATCACCTTTATAAATTATTATGTCTACAAGTGAACTATCTTGGACCCTCATTAATGATATCTCATTCTCTCTAATATCCTTGGTTAGAGTTTTAATCCTCTTGATAATTACCATATCTGATATATATTCCTCATACTATAGAATAGGAATGATGATAGTTACCTCAAACTTTATATATTCTTGAACATGATATAATTTATGCTTGGTAATATCGAGTTCCTCTTCTTCATGATCTAACCCCTTTAAACATGGATCAATATTATATGGATCTCCTAACTATCCTTTAGGCCCAACAACTTATGCCTTAACCACACTAGGTCCCTCTATAGCTATAGGATTTTGAATAGCAAATTGATGTCCATCTTCCTTAACAAAAAACCCTTTAATTTCATACTTTTTAAAACACCTAGGAGCCTAATCATTAGTTTCATCAATAAACACACTAGACATACATTTCTTGGGAGAAGATGGAATATTACCAATCTTATCAAAATCTTGACATATGGCCTCAAATCTTATCCATAATTCATCCTCCTCTTATTCATGAGTGTCATCATCTATATAATATCCATCAATAGAAGGAATGAAAACATAACTCTTCCCATTATGGTGATTAATTATATTCATCAACCTATGATCATAATATTCATGAATCATATAGTTGCACTTAGTATCATGTGAATGTTTGATACTTACCTCAGCCCAATCAAATGGCTCCTTATTCATGATGTATGTCCCAATATTAGTTTTCTCAAAGTACACATAAGGATCATGGATATATTCATCTATAACATACTCATCCAAAAATAGATCAAAAATAACCTCAAGCTTGGAGGAAGTGCCATCATCTAGATTGGAATTATTTTCTTCTTGAACAACATAATTCAAATTAGAACTTGTATCAATGTAAGGTGAAATATGAACCTTGGAAGAGGTTGTGTCCTAATTTTCACCTCGGAACTATACCTTATTCTAAAATCCAATAAATACTAATTAACTAAGATATAGCTACATATCTTGTTTATGAAGTCCCTTGATAGGTAGATTACAAAATAAGCTAGGAGGTCAATAATAACTATATCTTGAAGGATAGGAAAGATAGGACAATCATGAAAGAAAACCTTCATTTTTTTTAATCATACCTATGGTATTATAATGTGTACCATATATTTTTATCTCTCCTTTTCTATGTGGCTCATATTTCAAGCCCAACTTGTTAGCTACAACTTTGTGTATGATATAAATAGAAGTTCCACTATCAACTATGTAATTATGTACCAACTTGTCACTTATAATGAGGGTGAGGTAAAATGGTGGAGGTTTCTCATCACTAGTGGATGGTTCAACAATGGTACTAGGATAATTTTCAAGGTAAACATGGCCATGACTTTGATTTGAAGGTGAGACACTAATAGGGATAACAATAACTACTTTTTTAGAACTCTTTTTATCAGACATATGATGAACATACCAAAGAGAAATAGATGTTTTAGTGTTTCTCAAAGAATATAATTTTTTAAATAATCCATAACTACTTTATCTTGGTATTTTGTACATACAATATTACTTGGAACTTGAGTAACAGGAGCAGACCCTACCATATTTTAGCTTGTTAGATATGTAGAAGTTTTTAGAACTATCACACTTGTAGCTATGTCTTATTACCTTACAAGAGTATTGGATAATATTGTGGGAATATTGATACCATCTCCTAGAGCCCTCCTCTTGGCTCTTTTATTTTCTAAAATATAGGCTCCTTGATTTATCACAAAAGTGTCATCAACCAAAGAAATTAGTGATCTCTCTTTGAGGTTGCCAATCCTCATTAACTTGCATCATTACCTCATCCTCATTTTATATAAGGGGAGTAAATACTCCTTGATCCACTATATATTTATCTCCATTCTCAATGGCTTCCATGAATTGGTCTTATTGATAATATTATCCTTGCACCAAATTGATATGAACTGGTACCATCTCCGTTGCATTGGTGGTAGAGTTAAGACTGTACACATTTGTAGGCCTATTGGATTTAGGTTGTCATTGACATCTTCATCCTCCATATTTCTAACCATATTTTTACTAATAGGGGTTTCTATTCTAATAGGAACCTTGATGCATATTACCTCTTCCAAGCCTAACTTCCAACCATTGGATATATACATCTTTGTCCCTCACATTATCTTCCTTCTTAGGATCAACTTTAGGCTTGGTATTAACATTATGAGTTTGAGCCACATCTAAAGTATTTGTAGAAGCACAAGACAATGGATCCATAGACACATTAGGTGGAAATATTCTAGATTGGATGATATTATTTTCAGATTTTATAGCAAGCTCATATGCTTCAGGGAGGGTGGAAGCTCCCATAAAATGAAGCATGATAATAATTTCAATCCCAATGGCTTTCAAGTAGGTAGGGAACAAAAAAGTAGCAAGTGGAGGAGGAAACCTATGATAAGTCTATTGAAACCTTTTATTAAAGCAATGCATTATTTCCTGGGGTCCCCTTTTTATCATGTTGAGTTGATGTATAAGATAAGCATGGTCACTTTCATTTCTAAATCTAGAATTCAAAAACACTCCAAACTCATCCCATGTTGTGATTCATCCACTTTATAGAGTATTATACCAATAAAGGTCATTACCTTTAAGGGACATGGAAAGGAGTCTAACTTCAATGTTCTCTCAATATTATGGAAAATAAAAAATTTAGAAATATATCTAATGTGATCACTAGGTGTGATATGAATCTCACCATTGAATGTGGATACAAATTTTGTGGCATTAGGAAGAATGGCATCATATAAATGAAGCTGAATTGGATTATCGGTATTGAAGGTAGGGAAAGCATGAGGTATAACCATGTCTTCCTCTTTAAGATATTTAACTTCTTCATCCTTTTCAACCTCTTCAACCTCTTGGTCCCTAGCAAAATCTACTCATTCTTCAAAGGGTATATTAGGTTATGGACACTGAATTGCAAGAAGGATTTCAAGATGAATGGGTGGGTTAATAGGATTGGATGTTCTAGTAGAGGATTACCTAGTGAGGACCATGAATTATGGGGGCAAATTTATTACAAAATAATTGTCTGAAACTAGATTTAATTTGAATGAGTCACCAAATGCTTAGTATCACACTAATTTGTGGCTAGTGTTTATCAAGACTAGCATTCACCCTGACAAGTTATCTTAAAGATAACTTGTCACCACTAAGTGTTAAATAACTATTATCACCAAATATTGCACCCTATAAGAGGTAATTCATGACTCTTATTTATTTTGGCAACATGGGAACATTTCCAAGTATGTGGGTGTACCTTTATTGGAAATGAGCCTCTAGATTTAAAGGTTAGCTCCCTAAATACATATTCAAATTATCTTATCTATAGCAACTAATTACTTATGGAGAAAATAGTTAGAGAATGATTTAATAGAACCTACTATAAATAAGTTGATCCATCAAATGTTTAAGGATCCACTCTCAAGATTGACTCATTAGCATAATAATATACCATAAATAGAACTAATTCAATGCCTACAATGATTTCAAAGCAATAGTGTTTCACCTAGAGGTTAATCTGATGAACTTAAGCTAGAGAAAAATGGGGGTAATGCCTAATTAAAAACACTTATATTTAATTTATCCATGTTATACCTAAGACATCAACGTTAAGACACACTAGGTGACGTAAAATAAAGTTTATTAGCACTTAGGTTAAACCTGGACCTACAAAGGGAAGATGATAACCACTTTTGCATATTATAAAAATACACACACTAATAAAAAATTATTAAACAACTAAAAATATAATCTATTCATTACTCTAAGAGGTGAAAAATACAAATTTTGGTAAATTTTAGTCATACTATCCTAAGGGATATTTGGCAATAGTTCAAAGGCTATATTTATAGAGAAGGAGAGAAAGAGAGAAGGATTTTAGAATTGATAAAAGGAATCAAATGAGAAAAACACAATTTAAACTACAATTACAGATACCTTGACAAAATATTTTCATTCAAACCTTTTGATTGATCAAGGTCACTTTCAGTAGTTTCACAATTACATTATTCCATCCTTGATCTTCCTTTATGGTTTAAATGATGGAAACAAGTTATACCAAGATAGGTTTTGGAATTAATGTAGTTAGAATAATCAAATCAATCTACTAGAACTTTGTCTTAGTGATAACTAATCTTCACTAGTTCTTCATGGTGTACAATAGTGGAGAGAAGGGTCCCTTTCATGCAATTGGTCCTAGAGATGAAATAATTAATTTTTTTTTTCCACCTCAGTGGCATCCTCTAAAACATTGGCTCTAGTCTAAACTAGACCATGCCTAATCTATGTTTTATGCCTTTTATTTACATTGCCCCATCAAAAATTACTTTACCAACATTTATCTAAGTCACCTAAGATCACCTTGATTTTATTGGCCATCAGAAACTAGCTCAGATCATTGATATTTTCACTCATCCCACGATATTGATCTACTTGATGTGAGAAAATGAAATCCATATATCTTCTACTAGGACTGACATGCTTGTGTCACTTGTCAATCATGTGTTGATCTCAGGATCATGCTATCAATTTTCTACTTTACACACTTATGCCATGTGGTAGTCTCTCAAGCTCTTTGACCCTTTGAATTATCTCACACTATCGAATCAATATGAATGATGTAATGTGGACTATTGGATTTGTTTCAACCCAATATTTGAACTTAAATGGATATTTTACAATGTCCAATTTTTACATCTATGCACTTGTCAATTGACATCTATAGGAACATTAAAGATGTCTACACGACTGTCAATATTTGGACCCCAATTGATTAATTTTGAGCTTGATTTTTATTTTTACAAACCTATCACCACCTTGATAGCTCAACTTTGCTAAAACAAATTGGATTATGTCTTCAAGGAAATTATTGCAGAATAATTTTCCTAGAAGAATTTGCTTATTTGGGATTTTTACATTTGGTTATTTTCCTCGAGATTTTTATATCAAAAAAATGTTATGGGATTTGTGTCAAGATATTTCCTCTAAAGGAATTGGTCTTCAAGACTTTTTTCATGGGTAAAATTTCTTAGAGAAATTGGTCTTTAGGTAAATTGTAATGGGATAATTTTATCAAAAGAATTCATACTTAGCTTCTCCATAAAACATTTTTCCTAAAACAATTTAGGTCATTAGGATTTTTTATACAAACAAAATATCTAAGATAATTATGTACTTATCTCTTTCTATGGACCTTTTGATTAAAAAAATGTATGAAATAATTGATGCCTTTGGGATTTTTTCTTGGACACTTTCCCTGAAAGAATTTGTACTTAGTCTTTTACCTCAAAACAAATTCTTTGAAAGAATTATGCCTTCGATAAAATCTTACCAAACAATTTTTCCAAAAGAATTTGTGCCCTTTTACCTTTTTTTTTAATTTTTGTCTTCAAGCTTTTTTCTTTTGAACATAATTTGTGACCCTTGGGGACTTTTGTATAAGACACTTTGATAGAAAAACAACCCTTCAAAACTTTTGTATCAAGATAATTTGATGAAGAATGACCCTTTAATAAAATTGTTTAGATAATTTCCACAAAAGAAATGACCTTTAGGATTTTAATATAGAGAAAATGTCTACATGAATTTTTTTCTTCTGGCCTTTTATTTTGAACAAAATATCCAAAATAATTCCTCATGCTTAGACAAAAAACTTGAAATAAATTTCTTGAAAGAATTCCAAAACTTAGCCAAATAAAGTGGAATAATTTATCTAAGGGAATTATACCTTGTACTTTTATTTTGGGCTTTGTGTGAAATAATTTCTCAAAGAGAACTCTAAATTCTCTAACACTTATCCAAAATTTGTAATATTTATTGTGTGTAAACTTCAGCTTTCCTAGGCTTGTTCTTACAACTATTCATCACCATGAAAATCTACCACTTTCATATATGACTCAAAGATGATGACCAATAAGACACCAAATGATACAAAGACTAAGATAGACTATGACCAAATCTATAACAGCATATGAAATTACATCTAATGATCTGAAACATACCCATGAAATTACTAAAAAATCCCTTATACAAGATTCTAACTATAGGGGGTTGATCCATTTTGGCCTATATGGGAAAATGGGCAATCGTTCCTAAATAAATATAGATGAAATGCCAATTTCATATGAAATATCAGGTCTAATATTCATAATATAGATGAGACTACCAATTAACTTATCAATACGAGGTAGTATCAACCAAAGGAGAATTAAAATAAGTATCATGCTTCACACTAGATAGAAATGGATTTGGAGTTGGCTTAAAATTATCCATGTTAAACTATGAAAACAAACCAATAACATATTTGGATTGTGCAATAGTGATCCTAGAGTCAGACTGAGAAATTTCAATCCAAAGGAAGTAATGCAAAAAACCCAAGTTAGTCATTGAAAAACTATTAGACAAATCATTTTTCACTACTAAAATTTTGGCTGAATAAATCCTTATGATTAATAGGTCATACACATAGGTAAATATAATCAATAATGAATCATTTTACCACAAAATGTAGACATTCATATTAGAATTGCATCTAGGGAAGACAACTAAAAGAACAAAATAATCTATCTTGGCATACCAATATGGAGGAGCTTGTTTGATTCCATAGATGTATTTTGTAAGTTTGAAACTAATGAAGAATATTCTAAAAATATTGATATTTTTTTCATGTACATTTCCTATTTGAGGTCGTTGTGAAGGAAAACACTCTTCACATCCATCTATTGAATATCCCAATAATGTGTTATGGAAATGAAAAGAGTGAGTTGGATTGAGTTTATTTTGGTAATAGGGGAAAGCATATCTATATAGTCAATAGCATGTACTTGAGAAAATTGTTTTGCTACCAAACATGCTTTGAACTTAACTATAAACCCATCTACTAAAAATATGGTTTGGTAGATCCAGTTACATCAAACAAGTTTTCTTCCCTTAAGAAGAGGGACTAAACCCTAATTTTTATTCCTCAATAAGGAACCATATTAATAATCCATAGTATTATGTCACTTAGGAGTGCCTAATGCCTCAAAAAATGACTATTGATTGAAAATATATGAAATGATTGTATGTGGGGCATTTTGGAACTATGAACATATTTGCCTAGTGTTTGATGGATCTCCAACCCAATGGTCAAGACTTTAAGTGTCTATATATCATAAATAGTATTAAAATATAGATATTTAGTAGTAAATTCATCATCCTTTGAATATATTATTGGATATTGAGGAGGTGAGTCCCCATCACTAATCTCATCATCAGAACTAGAAGAAGAATCTAGATCATTAGGAAACTAATCAAGGGGATCTGAATCAACATAATTATCACTAAATCTTAGTGCATCAAAGAAGATGGAAAAGTGTCAAGTGTGGATTATAAATTACCCTATTGAAATTGAGCACTTGTCTCAATTAAAAACAAAATATCTAATGAATATGCAAAGTTGACTCTAAGGTTCTATTTCCCTATGTTTCTTCTTAAGATTGTGGTCCATAGTAGGAGATCCAAACAATAAAAGTGATTAAATGTGGGTTTATGACTACTACATGATTCAAAATGTGTGATTACCTTAAATTATTTATGAATAACTTGATTTTATATATAATAATCATAGTTGATGTCCTCAGACCAATATTGAGGTGTAAGATACTTAGAATGTAACATATAATTGACCATTTCCTTTAATAACCTACTCTTCCACTATGTAACATCATTTAGATGAGGACTATATATAAATTCCCACTGTATTTAAATCCCATTTCAAGTTAAACATTTCTCAAAATTATTACTTACATACTCATAACTATTATCTATGTGCAAAAGCTTGATGGATTTACCTGACTATTTTTATACAAGTGCTTTGAAGTACAAAAAATGATCAAATACCTTAGATTTATTATTAATAAATTACACCAAAGTATACCTCAAAATTTCATCAATGAAGGTAATAATTTATTTAATCTTGTTTAATAAAGGATCTATAAATATACTAGTAATTCCACCATGAATTAGCTTTAATATCTTCATATCTCTCCATGATTTTCCATTATCATACTTTTATTTTGGATGTTTACCAAGTATACAACCCTAGATAAATCCATTAGAAAATAAACATGTGGAAACCTTGAAACCATATCATGATGACTAATTTTCTCCAAGTAGTAATAGTTAAGATGGCTAAATCACTCATACTCACCTCATTTATATGGGTGAACAGGGTAGTAAAAGGTTGACCAAGATTTAAATGTGAGGAAGTATAAAATCATGAATATTGATAAACTTTATTGAATTTAATTATATATTCACTTTGCACTTCCATAATAACCACATAATTAGGTGCGAATTCAACTCACTTGTCTAACTTGATGTGAGTGATTTGATAAATAGATATGAGATTGGTTGATAACAGGGGAACACATATAACATCTTGAAATATCTCATCATTAAATTCAATATACCATCTCCCATTAAATTTTGTGGAAGTATCATCATCCAATAAGATGGAAGACATAGAACATATATCCAATGATGATAATAGGTCATGTGATGAATCCATGTTGTATAAGGCACCATAGTCAATTACCCATGTGAAAGGTTAGGATGCAACTACAAGTGATTTTCCCTTACCTTTTCTTGTAATATTGTATTTATCATAATACTTTTATGCTGATGAACTCTGATTAATAGAATTAGGGATAATGATATAATGCTTCCCAAGCATCTTTGTTAATTTTTCAATTTGGTTCTTCATTCATTTAGTTTCATTATGCCCAATTTTCTTATAGTAGGCACATGTGAGTCAATCTTTCTTGTATTTATCTTAGGAGGAGGACATAGTTGATGGTTTAGACTTAACATCATATTTTTAACCATTTCTTTTCTCTAAGTCCTTATTGTTCTATTTCTTCTCCTTATTGTTAGAAGCCTTCTATTTATCATGACTCATAATTAAGACATGATTTTTAGGACTTGAGTGTACCCATTTGAATAAACTTGTCTTGCTATCAAGTTAATTCAAAATCAAAACCATTTAATTATAAAATGGTCTATATATCTCCAAGGTCATGTTTGGTGGTGTGGAAGGTAGAAACGAATGCATAATGGTTAGAACCCAATTTGGTAAGTGTGAAAATAATCAATTTATCATCTTTTTTGTTAATTCTCTATAGTTTTAACTATAACTTGAATGATTTGAATTTTGTGAAGAAGTCATGTATAGTTTCAAAGTTGTATGGAATAAAACTAATGATTTAATACACCAAATCATGACCTCTCATTATGTGTGAATTTTGAAAGAGTTTTTATAAAATGGTCAAAACATCATTTGTAGATTCAATATGAAATACATTGACACACATAATGGAATTTAGGTTTCATCATTTATATTAAACCACTTCAACTTATCTTCACCAAGTGTCATTTCATTTTCTATATGCATAATGATTTAAGTAAACCTTTAATCCTCAAAAGGATTTGAACTTTGGTTTTTCGCTCATGATAGTTGAATGGTGTAAGAAGAGGAACCATATTCTAATCCATGGTGGAGAAAATAAGTATGTTTTGATCCAATAATTCTATAAAGATAAGGATATTAAACCCACCTAAAACTATATAGTTTCAATATTACAAGGGTAAAGAATAAAACTAATACATAAATCTATAAAAACTTGCACTTTCAATAAAATGGTTCCTAGAAAAAAGATGTTTTAGGTTGAAATTTATGTGTTTAAAGTTCCTTCTCACAAATAAATCTACACCTTACATAAATTTTGGGTGTGAAAATTTTTTGAATCAATTTTACATGGAAAATTTAAGCCCCCTTGGGTTGGTTGTGACCAAGGGATAAACTCCCATATGACCAAGGGATAAACCCTAAGAGGTGTTACTTTTCGGGAGTAATGTGATGTCACTATGATGGACCCCAATTCCAAATAAATAATGCCACTACTTACCTAATTAATTTTTACATATGCATTCATTTTTATGACCTATCCAAAGTAGTGTTAGAGATATAGGAGGGCATATATAGAGGGGGAAAAATAGGAGGAACTAAAAATAGGGAGATGCAAAAATAGAAGAGGCAAAAAATAAGGGTTTCTAGAAACAAAGCTAGGTGGAGTCAATAGGGAATGGAAACAAAACTCAGTGGAAATAGGAAGCCATGAAAATAGACCTTTAAAAAAATAGGAGGACATGTAGATAGACCTAGTTGGAGATAGTAGGCCATGAAAATGAAGGACTACATGTGCAAAGGGTATAACTTGTTTCTTATCTATGCATTGGTTAGAGTTTGTTGACTATTTGTGTAGGGGTGAAACCAACTAAATATTCACATAGGGGTCATAACTCACTACTAATATAAGAAAACCTCAAATATTAACAATTATCTAGGGGATGGTTAGATCCCAATGACTATCTAGGTAAGTCTCAGATCCCAACTCCTATCTAATAAATGCTCAGATCCCATCAGCTATCTAAATGAAGTCAAATTATAAAAAAAGTGCTTGTAGGAGGCAAGAATTACACCAAAGGAAAATGTCTACCTAAGTGTGAATTTCCATTGAAGGGTGAATGTCTACCAAGGCTTGTAAAATATGCCAAGGATGTAAACCTACTAAAAATATTCATATCTACTCTGATCTAGTACAACTATGAAAAAAATATAAAGGAACAACTAAGTTAATTTAGAAACCTATAAAAACTCAAAAATAGTGTTTCCATCATGTTTTCCACTATACAAAGTTTTTTAGATTCCAATAAAATGCCTTTAAACCCTCCAAAAATTGCCAAAATTGACCTTCATAAAACTAAGTCATGTTTATATCTAATCCTAAGGTTTTGACACTTTTTAATATAATGGCATAGTCCATTTTTCATGGAAAAATATAAAAAAGAGATAACATGAAAAAAATCCCTTTTCCCTTGTTCATTTTTTGAATGTAAATCAATAAAGGACACCACAAGAAGAACAACTAAGAAAATGGTGAATCTACAAAATGTAAGGTTAAATAATGTCATATCTATGGCATACAAGCCAAGATCTCAATATTTTAAAATAGAAATGGCCTTCAACTACTTGATCAACTTTGATACCATATCAGAGTGGGCCACAATTGAGGATTAAGACTAGATAGCTACAAGTGTAAAAAACAAAACCTATTATAGAAGGGAAATCAAACATGAGAAAATAAAAAAATTCATTATCTAAAATATATTTAGGAAAGGTACATATATGTGGAAGATAAAAATTTCCTTGCATCTTCATAAATGTGGGATTATCTTCCTTAATGACCTAAAATAATACCTAAGAAATTTAAATAACATGTGTAGGAAAAAATCTTTAAATGGAATAAAAACCTACTATAAAATGCCTGCTCTAATAAATTTGTAGGTTGGATACATTGAAAATATGTAAATTAGGTATAACAAAAAAAAACACGTTAACCATTGCAAGAATTATGCAAATGTGATCATTGAAACGTATTTGCACTATCCATGTAATGGTTCACATTTAGAGTGGGCAGTCACCCACTCTAATAAATTTCATAGGTTGGCATAATTTTAAATATAAAACTTAAATATAACAACCAAAAATCTCAATTATATATATTTTAAAAATAGACAGCCACCCATTTTTAAAAAAAATAGTTTGATCATTTTTTCTAGAATGAGAAACTACCATTGTTTCCTTCATATGAATGAATTTATTATAAAATAGAGTTAAAATTAATGAAAACCTAATTTTATTTTCTAGTGGGTATATATTGTAGCCTATTACACATATATTTTAGAGGGGGTTATTTAATTCTCTAATCACACAAATTTGAAAATGAGTTCTTGTAATTCAAAAAATCATTTGACCAACTTTTATAGAATGGGTGGCTACCGTTTTTTTTGTTGTATGAAGGATTTTATTATATAATAAAATCATAAGAAATAAAATGTTAAATTTATTAGCCTCAGTCTCAAAATTATATTATTTAGATTTATCCAATGTTCCATATAAAAAAATGAAAATGTATGGCTAGCCATTATAAAAATGTTAGTCAAACTAAATTTTTTACTATTAAAATGCATCATATTATATTAAAAAAATCAAAATATAATATATAAGGTTACATAGTGATGTGGATAGATAGATCATAACCTAAACTCAATGCTAGGAAAAAAACACTAGCTTAAAACATTAACAAACTACTAAACATAATATGGAAAGAACAACTATAGATAACCAAAAAGAAAATCAAGCACATAATTCTACCCCAAGATGTAGAGGTAGTGGGTTATCCTTAGGAAGCACTAACTAAGTAGGAGGTTCCACATCTAGGATCTCCAAAGTAGTCCAAACATTTAGGGGGTCATAATGTATAGTGATTAGCTAACCATCAGTGGGTTGAGTATGAACAATAACACTCACCAAAGATTGCTAAGTATAACCATCATTAGATTTCCCAAAAGTACTCCAACCACCCCCTAAAAGAGGGTAAGGTAAGAAGTGTCCCTTGTTAGAAGACTATATTTTTATTTAGTACCTATTGGGAGGAGGTGGTGAGGTCCCATGAGGTAGGTCGTCTAGTGAAACTCTAATAATAGTGGATGGGGCACTCCCCTAGTGGTTGAGGAGATATTTTAGGTGGTAGAGGTCCAATGCCATCTTATCCACTTGATCTTGGATCTAAAAGTGCACTGAGGAGATAAAAACAACTTTAATATTAACAAAGAATGAAATATCACATTCTTCATTATTAAAAAAAGCATTATTTCTATATTTTCAAAGTTGAAAGAGGATGATAGAATGAAAATATTTCCATAGAAAATTAATAGAATATGGCTAGTTTAAATAACCTTTGAAAAACACCTATCTCAAAGAAAATGGTTTAAGATGAAAGGGATGGAATATAGAATGGATCAAATGCCAAGTATAATGATATTTAAGGAAAAAATAGAACATATGTTTGAAATATTTAGGTTTCTTACAATTCATAAAAAAGGGATGGAGAATGTAGAGGTGGAGTAACCTATAAATTAGGGGGAGTCCTTAGTAGATTAAACACCAAAGAAAATGAGCTAATTTGGGACCCAATCATGGATACCACACATGTTTCAGATGATCAATCCAAGTCTTAAGAGAGGAATGAAGGCCCTATCATATATTGATCTTATCAAGAAATAGGGAGAAGGGACTCATCACTTGATATATATAAGTTTTAGAGATAGGCTTTGAAATGTGTATCACAGTTCCACTTCCAATCTTTCCACCATGCTGATCATGTTGAAGGCCAAGCTTATGGAGCATAACATCAGGGATTAATTCCTAAATATGAAATATGGAAGTTAAGTCAACATTATTTAATTTAAATTTGATTTTCAAATCATGCCAAGGTATCCAATGTTTAGAACTAACCAAATCATGAATAGTGCAAATTTCTTTATGAAATAATTATAACACTTTAATACCAGGCAATTTATCTAGGGGAATAAAAGAACTAGTGAGAGTAGGAAACCACCATGAACTATGATCATTTAAAGATAAACCTATATGGAAGCCATCCCCAACACACTTTAAGTGGGTTTTTACTACTTTTAAATCTTTTCAAATACTCTTGACTGCAAATGAACATGTAATTTTTAATGGCACATAAGTGATGATAATATATTAAAAGCTAACAGTTTGCAAGTTGGTTTTTCCATAGGGAGAACTAGAAGAGATTTAATGGTGGAAGAGGATTTTCCAATCTTCATTTCCCTCAATAGACTGAACAACCCACTTAGTATACAAGGCCATACTTTGCAAATAAGTGTCAATTATGCCCATGCCACCTTTATCATGAGGAAGGAAACAAATATCCCATACCACTTGATGAAAACCATAGGCCTTCTTAGAATTGGCCCATATGAAATCATGAAGAATCTAGGATAGAATATCATAATAGGATTTGGAAGGGGGCCAACAAGATATGTATTATACATGGGTGACTACCAAAATCTTAGTGCAGATCTAGAACTTGCTTGCTAGAGAGAGGGGCTTAGTGATCCAGTAGTCAATTTTCCTTTTAATTCTATTGAGGACATACTACTAAATCTTAGAAGGTGAGTTGTTGAATGAAAATGGGATGCTGAAGATCTGGAATCACTCCCCTTGAATGATCTATTTCTAATTAATTTTTTAATCCACTCAAGTACTGCTATCATGATTTATTGGAAACACTAGGTTTTTTTCCATTGAAGGCTTGAGATTGAATCCAATAAAAAGGTTTCAAGATAATACATAGCTTTAGTTAAAGTGGCCTATTGATCTTCAAGTGTGATAAAGGTGTCATCTGAAAAGTGGCCATTGATAAGATGAGAGGTGTGGTCAAGAAAAATAATTCTTCAATCAAGAACCTATGAGGCATTATAATATAAGAGGTACCCCAATGCTTCAATGACAATAACATACAATAATATAATAAGGGGACATCCTTGATGAATAGAGTGATGAATTTTTATCCCCAAGGTTTGATATCCATTAATAGTGAGGTAGGAAGAGGCCTCATGAAGTAAGGTTTGCATAGCTTCATTAAAATAGGGACCAAAGCCAATATATGTGAGCATGGAAAGAATAAAGTACTACTCAATCTTATCATAAGATTCTTCAAAATTTAACTCAAGACAAATAACTCACTATAAAGAGTAGCAATCCCAAGCCATGCCCTCCTAGAATACAATAATATTTTCTAAGATATACCTCCATCTAATAAAACCTTTTTAATATTGTCTAATAATGGCATGTAATATAAGCTAAATGCAGTTGGTGAGGGATTTGACAAGGATCTTATAAGCAACATTTAGTAGGGTTATTGACCTCTAACTGGTGATAAGCTTAAGAACCCTAGCTTTGGGTATAAATTTTATATTACCTTGGTTGATCATAAGTCTGAGAGACTAAGTCTATAGGGCTTATTTTGAGACTTATAACAAGTTAGGGCCAGTGAAATAATAATTGTATTTGTAAAAATCACAAGGGAATCCATCAAAGATAAGGGTATTATCATTGATAATATAATTCAAACCCTCTATAAGCTCATGAAGGGTGAGTAGGGTATCACATAACCACTAATTTATAGGCTTGAGATTATAAAGAACCACTTCTAGGCAATTATTAAGAGTGAAAGACTTCTTAGCCATAAAGGGATGGGTATGAAAAAATTGATGGTAATGCTCTAGAAAGGCTGAGGAGATATTAGCCTAGGACGTGAGATGGGATTGATCCACTTGTATGGATTTAATCTACCCATAGTCCTAATTGGATTTTAATGCTTTAAAAAATTCCTTGGAGGCTTTGTCACTAATTTTGAGATAATGTAACCGATCTCTAAGCTGGGCACCCCTAGCTGCATGACTATCTACCACATTAAGGTGGTATTTGAGGGAGTTATCTAGCCATTAAAGATGAATATTGAAAGGATATGTATCAAGGGAGGTATAAATATATTTGAATTCTTGTATTTTATCCTCTTATGAGAACTTATGAATTTAGGAAGCATTTTTTCGATGGTGACAGAAGGAGGTGGTGCACATAATGGCTTCATTCCACCACTTAATCCAACTAGTGGTGTATGGGGGCCATGAGGCCAAGTCCTAAATGTGGTGGATGATTCAGATGGTGCCAACATGACTCAACATATATGTGATAAAAAATAATTGATTGTGTGGAAACTTGTACTACCCAAAAGTCCATTCCAATTTGTAGGAGATGGGTGAGTGGTTTGACAAGACATTATTATAGTGGACATTGATAAGTTGGCCATAGTGTTGGAAATATAAAAAATATTTTACTCTAATAACATAAAGTGGTATAACCATTTGAGTATTAAATGATCCCTAGTTTGGTAGTTGGACCATATAAACCACGAAATGGGATTAAATATCCACTGCTAGAGGAGAGGGTTTACTAGCCCCTATTTATTTTTGAAATAGTACCAAGCCTCATGCTCATAGACACACCAATGCATGGGGAAGCCCCAAAATTTATCATGGGGTTATTTAATTATATTAAATTCAATTCACACCATCCATATGTAAATAGCTAACCCATCTATGAAAGATTACCAAAGCAAGGAGCGATCAGAACCATCATCAAGAACATAGATGTTGAAGATGCCAAAAGGATGACAATTAGTGTCAAGAATAATCTAGATTGCCTAATGTGATGTGTCCTCCCCCATGGAAATAATTATTGAGGATAATTTATAAGTAACTAAGATACATGGACCACCACATCCTACCTCATGCAAGGTGATGACCTTGATGACATCCAGCTAAATAATTCACAAGGTCATCTAGAGGAGAAAACCAAAAATATTAGTTTATTAGAGATAAAGAATGTCTAGAAAACCAAACTAATAATATGGAGCTCACATAAATTATTTATGGCTATAATCTATAAAACCCCTTACATTTCATGATAAGACATTCATTGGGACGGGCCATCCATTGAAATCTCCCCTTTCCCATCCTCAAAATTTGCCAATGCTATAAAGATATTATGTTATGAGGGTGATAAATTATATCACATACAATGTAGCAACATTTTTCATCATGATCCTCTTGAGGAGATTCAACACCCATGTGAGGTTGGCTATGAGACCATCGGGATAATGATCCACTGGTTGAGTGAACCTTATCCAGAGGCATCATGAAAACATTGGGAGGTTGAATAAATGCTTTGAGGGTTAAGAGGAGTTAGAATGGAATGGGGTGAGAAGGAGGTATCCTGAGATGGTGTGATAAGTGAAGGATAATCCTCCTAAGGTGGTGGTTGAGTTATGATTTTTATCGTAGGGATTGATTCACATTTGGGGGTAACTATGGTCTGTTGATTCCTAAATGTTTACCATAGGTATCCATAGTGTTTAAGAAACACTTCTCATTTTAGAATTCCTAATAATTCAATGCATGAGTTCTAGGTTTTGATAATCATGTTATCTTTGATGGAGTAGAGGTAGAACAAGTAACTATTTCACAATAATAATAATATTTGGTGGTTCGGAGCCACCATGGCCAAATAGTAGATCTATGTAAAATATGAAGTATCTATGCTAGGAATAGTGAATTATGATCAAGAATTAAATTAAAAGATAATCTAATATATATATTTACAATGGAGATAATCTAAGATAAAGCACCAATGAAGCTCCACCTGTTGATGCCTAAATGTGCATCATAGGTGCCCAGAGTGTCTAAGAAACACTTCTCATTTTATAATTCTTAAGAATTCAATGCATAAGTTTTAGGTTGTGATAATCTTATTATCTTTGATGGAATAGAGGCATAACAAGTGACTATTTCACAATATTTATAATATTTGGTGGTTAGGACCCACCATGGATAAAAAGTAGATCTATGCAAAATATGAAGTATCTATCCTAAGAATAGTGAACTATGATTAAGAACTAAATTAAAATCTAATCTAATATGGATATTTACAATGGAGATAATCTAAGGTGACTTGGTCAAAAAGGGAGCAAAAGGAAGGGTAGGGCATAAAAGAGATGTTGATCTTCATTCAAAATATTATGACAAAGTTCAAATATCATCCATAGATGCACTTAGCCAATTTATAACATGAAGTAGCATAAGCTCAAATCCTATTACACATCAGGAAATCTTCTAAGGAAGGTAGAAATAATGCAAATAAGAACCGATTTCAATTTAAATAATTACTCTACAAGAAAATAACATTAGCCCAAATGTAAGAAGAGTAAGAAAATGAAATGAACCTAAGGAATTTCAATCAACATATAATTTTCACAAGTTAACAACTTTATAATTAAAGGTGCACAACAAGAATTAATGAAAAAAATTCAAATCTAGAAGTCAAAATAAATAAGTGAGAGAGAAGCCATGATAACAATGAACACAAGCAAATAATGGACAATCTTTGTAGAATTACTTACTTATATTAAATACTCCAAGTTTACAAAGTATTTTGGCTCTAATAACTCCTCAATTTTTAAAAATGGATAACATCCCCTTTATATAAGATCAAGGTGGTATGTTGTTTAGTCTTATCCAATTATATTTGTACAAGTGTATAAGATAGGTGTCCTTTCTATTACTTTCTAGAACAAATAAATATTTAGACTAACTTATAGACCAAGTGATATACCAGATGCACATGTCTAAAATAATATTCAATTTTAAAAATATTACACCTATTAAGATATAAAAGAATATTCTTGATCTAGTTAACCTTAGGATGCTATGGCTGATGGAGTCTCCTATTATAGTCTTTTATTTTTCCAATAGTTTATTCATCCTATAATTTTGCTTCTCAATTATCTCAAGGTCTCAAATTGGTTTCATGAATATCTCTTTCCTTGATCTGCTAAGTCCTTATGGTCTTTATTCACTCTATCTAATGCTTATGACTGCATTGATTATTTCCCTTGTATCTAGAATCATCTCCATAATCCTATCAAGGTTGATGGCAACATTTCCTGAGCTTTAGTTCCTTGGAATTTTCATAGACTAAGAGGATATTTACTTGAACTTATCATCTATATTTAGACTAGAGATACTAAGTGTAGTAGATGTTTGACTAAGTTACTCTAGGTCATTGGAGATGTCCTCCATTTCTCAAGATTTCTTCGGTACTCCTTGTATTCCAAATATTTTCTTAGTGTTTAAGAGATATTTTTCATTGTCAATGGTACCTTATGATCTCTTGTGCCATGTTTTTAACCGTGTCTATCAATAACCTAGTGGCTATGAGTTCTATCAAATTTCTCACTACTAGACTTTGGATTAGCTTTTGGATAAAATTATTCCTACACAAGTGACAATCCAACTCTCCTTGACTTAATCCTAATGAGAACATGGTAAAATTAGGGTATCCATACTCTCTATGGCTTATTTGTAATTTAAACAAGTAAAGAGGAGCTTTAATGGTGTCAAATATGATCCCTAATCATATGTTTGAGGCATACACTATATTTTATTCATACCTTTGCATCCTCAGTCCATAAAAACTTTATTTTCTCACTTTTACTTATGTGTCACTTTAATTTCAATTTCATGGAATCTTTATCAAATTTTTTTAGTTTTGAGCCCCTCTAAAAAGTCCATCTTTACTTCACACCATCAGATCAGACTACATGGATCAACACAAACCATAGATCTTTAGATTATTTGGACCCAAATAGCTATCTTAAAATTTACATCCCCACAACCATAATTTGATGTCTATATGAATGTCATTGATAGGAATGTGACTATAAATTTTAAACACATCCATGAGGCTCTTTTCTATATTAAATTTGATGTCTACATGACCATTATTTGATTTTCACATGGACATCATTGATAAGTGTGTAACTATTAAATATCAAACATGTCCACAAGAATATTTTTTATCTTAAGTTTGATGTCCATAAAATAAAAAATTGATGTCTATGTGGATTCCATTGATGGGCATATGACCATAAATTTTAAACATGTCTTAGGGACTATTTGCCAAGATTGCCACTTGTCATTTTTTGGTTCACTCTGCACTCTATCAGGTCTACCAAGAAATGTATTCTCACCATGTGGTGATCCCATAGGCCTTAGGAGATTTGTTGAAAATTCTTACTTAATCTTTCTCTATAGGATCATGTCTATCTAGGTGAATGTAAGTTATTGATCCTACATTGATGAAAAAGGTTTAATTCAGGTTTGGTCATAAAGTTTATGGACTATGGTTTTGATTTCACATTAATAAACATGAATTGAAACCTTAGTCTAGGAGCATTTGATCTATGTTTTGAGACATAACAAAGGGGACCCCATGAATCATAGAAGGACCTACCATAAAGACTCTGGCCTAAGGTCTTAGTTTTATTATAAAATACAATTAGGACCTAGGTTTAGAATATATAAAAGGGGCCCTAACATTAATAAGTCCCATGAAATATAATTTAAATATCATAGGATTTTTATTTGAATATTTGGTTGTGTTGAAAAGCATGAACAAACTTGAGGAGAAAAATTAAACTAAGTCTGTGATAAGATTAATTTGTTTATACTTAAAATTAAATAGAAATCTCCTGCCAAATTTAAATTTGAATTAAAAGGTCTAGGTACAATATTAGGCTAGGGTTTCAAAATATGAATTTAATTAATCAATTATAGACCAAGTTTAGTAAAAGATCAATTTAACATTGGAGCACAAAACCCTAGGCATGCTTATTCTCAAATAGGCTCCATTAAAACTACAACCTAAAACACAAATATCTAATGTTGGTACTTTAGATAATATTAAACTAGAATAATGAATAAATAAGTCAGCTAAACCATAGTGTGGATGATCTTCGAATAAAAATAATGTGAAATAATTCTAATGAAACTTTGATCAAGTGAATCTTCAATTTTATGGTATAAATTTAAATAATTTGACACATGGGTCCCCATTTTTTAGAAATGGGGGTATGCTGACCTCAATAAATGGCAACTTCTAAATGAACATAGAAATATGTTATAATTTAGAGACTTTGGTTTAGACTAATAATTAAGCTACTTATTCCATTTGATAAATCACCATTATTAAGATCAATTCTTGGTTAGGAAAAATCTTTCATATGCAAAATTAGGATCAAGCATTAAAATTCATTCATGTTGTGTGTGTTCTTTGATTTCACTTATGGATTGCCAAAGGATTTAGATAATAACTTCTAGGTTCATGACTTTAATCATTAACATTGAATTTCAACAAGTTTGAATATTCATTAAGAACCATGCTTTATCTCAAGGAAGGCTTAGGCATTGCTTTGCTACTAGCCAGGAATCCATAGCCGTGATAGGGATGCCTTGGGCTCCACTCATGGCCTTACTCCACTACCATCTAGGTATCCATATCCTTGGTGGAGATTACTAGAATCACCTATTCTTAGAAATCTCTTTGAATTTTGTGATAAAAATCTTATTTTTAGTTTTTTTCAGGTTATTTTGACTTTCTATAAAAGGTTGGGAACAAAGTTAGCCATGTTTAGGTATTTAGTTAGGTGTTTTATTTTTATACAATCATCCTTGGATATAAACTTTGTCCCAAGAAATTAAAGTTTTTTTATGTGAAAACATAAGTGTGTCCTAATAGTTTAAGATTTCATCCTACATGTTAAATCCTTCTCATAACCAAGCTTAGATAAAAAAGGTTTAGAATCTCAAGGAACAATTACATTATCCATCAGTCTTTGCTAGCTTATCTAAACTACAACATCAAGCTCATATTTCAACAATCCATGATCAACCAATGTGTTAGGGTGTGGAGCTAAAAGCTTCACCTTATTGCAAACAGAAGAAGGAGGAAGTTTCTGATAGTATGCAGTCTCCGCCATCGGCAGGCAACACCGACGTCGGTCAGGGGACGCAGAAGGGAAACCGACATCGGCAGAAGATCGGCTGGCATCGGTCATCTCTAGGAGGGCAGGGATCAACGTTAGTCACCTGTAGCGATCAGAACTACTATTGACGAATAGTCAGTTAAGTGAATGCGGAGTTTGCATGTGAAGACCAGTTCGAGTCTTTGAGCTGCCCGTCTAATTTTAGTGTATGCATGAGATCTATATGAGAGACTCATGGGCTGTATTGTGAAGGGGAGAATTTGGAGAAGAGATATGTGAAGCTTGGAGAGTTCTTCCCACGGTGGAATCAAGTAGGATTCCCCATGTGTGTTTAAGTAAGATCAAGTTTGATTTACAGGGGTGTATGGATGCGAGGGTCAGAAAGGAGATCAGTGCGGGGACATTAGATCCAAGGTGACAGCAATACATCAGTAGGATCATGGAGAGATCTACTTGGAGTACGGATGTGTACTCGATTGTACAGATGTGTAATGAGGTGAACAACAGCTTGTGTTAGCTATGTGTTGTGACCTATGAGAGAAGATTACTCTGGAGGGAAGTTTACTGTAAGCCCATGAAGTGGAAGAAAGAGTGCCACCTCTTTTTTGTAAATTCCTTTGTAAAGAGTTGAATATAATTGTATATTGCCTCTCATGTTCTATGTGTTTTCTCATTGATAATTATTTGTTCTTCTGGATTCCACATGTTTAGTTGCTTATACATTGGTAATAATGTGTGCTCTTAAATCTGACAAGTTGTGTCAGAGCTTTGGGGAGTTTCAGTCCTATCAATTGGTATCAGAGCGAGGTTGGACGTTCTCAAAGCGAGCTTGACTAACAGATGGGCCAAATCTGTTAAGTGTTTGTTGATTACAGGTTACTCACAGGGGTTGCTGTTTGAGTGGGAGTATAGCAAGGCAGAAGAATGGAGAAATTCAGGCATAGGGTTAGCACCACAAGGAGTGTGGTGGGTTGTCTTCAAGTGGGAACTTGAAGAGGAATACAAGCCAGGATACAGATTAGATAGAGTACTGGTATGGGTACAGGTGTAGCTCTTTATCTCCAAGTGGTAGATTGTTAGGGTGTGGAGCTAAAAGCTTCACCTTGTTGCAAATAGAAGAAGGAGGAGGTTTCTGATAGTATGCAGTCTCCGGTGTCGGCAGGCAACACTAACATCGGTCAGGGAACGCAGAAGGGAAACTGACATCGGTAGAAGATCGGCCGGCATCGATCATCTCTGGGAGGGTAGGGACCGACGTCGGTCACCTGTAGTGGTCAGAACTGCTGTTGACGAACAATTAGTTAAGTAAACACGGAGTTTGCATGTGAAGACCAGTTCGAGTCTTTGAGCCGCTTGTCTAATTTTAGTGTATGCATGAGATCTATATGAGAGACTCATGGCCTGTATTGTGAAGGGGAGAATTTGGAGAAGAGCTATGTGAAGCTTGGAGAGTTCTTCCCATGGTGGAATCAAGTAGGATTCCCCATGTGTGTTTAAGTAAGATCAGGTTTGATTTGTAGGGGTGTATGGATGCAAGGGTCAGAAAGGAGATCAGCGTGGGGACGTTAGATCCAAGGTGACAGCAATACATCAGTAGGATCATGGAGAGATCTACTTGGAGTATGGATGTGTACTCGATTGTATAGATGTGCAATGAGGTGAACAACAACTTGTGTTAGCTGTGTGTCGTGACCTATGAGAGAAGATTACTCTGGAGGGAAGTTTACTGTAAGCCCACAAAGTGGAAGAAAGAGTGCCACCTCTTTGTTGTAGATTCCTTTGTAAAGAGTTGAATATAATTGTATATTGCCTCTCATGTTCTGTGTGTTTTCTCATTGATAATTATTTGTTCTTCTGGATTCTGCATGTTAAGTTGCTTATACATAGGTAATCATGTGTGCTCTTAAATTTGGCAAGTTGTGTCAGAGCTTTGGGGAGTTTCGGTCCTGTCATAATGTTGAGAAGTCATACCTACATTTCTAAATTTTGAAGCTCTTGAGCAGTTAGGTGAAACTCAAGTTGAGGGTTGTACAAAAGGACTTATTTAGAAGTAAAGAACAAAACATAAAAGGCAAACACATATATACAAACATTTTTTATAAATAAATGATAGTATGGGAAGAAACATGAAAGAAACTAATCTAATGACCTACACTAACTCCATAAAGAGCCTACCTCTAGGATCAAATGGAATGTTATTTAGGCACCTATCATGGAACCTTGAATAATGATTTATTTCACTTAGTGGCCTCTTCTTGTTGATAGGATCACTTGTATGCTTATGCCTTTTAAGTGATGTATCTTATCCTCCTATCAACATTATCAAATGTATGGATTGAAATCATGAATCTAAGACCCAATCATCTTCTTTCCAAATCCTACTATCTTACATCATGAGTGTTAATTCTCCTTTAATCATAGATATATAGTGACTTATATCATATTTATTCAATGATGGCATATCAAAAAACATTCTTATCTAAATTTCTTCATTAGATTTAGCTTGAAATGGGGATAGACTACCAATCTTTGTACCAAAACTTTCCAAGTCATCTTGAAAGGCTACTTCATATTAATTAGCTGAAAGAGCATGAAATTTATCTGCAACCTTACCGTTTGAATTATTTTGATCACATATTTCCACACTTTTAAAGGTGTCATATGAAAATTATTGATCTATTTCACTTCATCTTCATCCTCCATGCATAATGTCATCTCAACTACCCAATCGAGTCCCAACTCATCTTGATTTGGGGTCTCTAAAATGATATTATTCTATTGAAATACCTTAATTTATTTCAAGAAATCTTGGTATAAATGTTTCCACTAGTCTTATTCTTTAGGGGAAGACTCTATTTTAACAATTACCTCATACTAATTGCCTTCACAACTATCTTCTAAAGAGAAGTTAGCTTGTATCTAATCTTGTTCTTGGGTTTGCTCATATTGAACATCCATTTCATATTCTAGATAATCTCTTGGTTCACTTTCCTCTTTAAATGGAAAATCAAAAGCCTGCATGGATGATTTATAAGTTATTACAAATTTAGATGTCCCGATAATAATGTATTGATAAAACATAGGTTCAGATGTAGCCTTTTCATTTTTATATTCTTTATCGATATTACAATGATCAGCTAGGCCTATATCACAAAGATTAATTTCATGCATGTTCTTAGATGACTCATTATTGTTATTATCATGAAATCTATTGAACCTTTGAGAATCATAGTCTCTATTGGAGCCTTCCCCATAATTTCCCACTCAATTTCACAATTGAAGAAAATTAGTGCTTAGATTTTAAACCATATTAAGTATGGATTCATCCTTATTCTTTGGTGATTCTGAGTTATGAACTTGATTACCATTACTAGTGGGCACCAAAGATTTTTGTCCTTTTGGATGAAATCCATTTGTATAATTATTTAAGAACCCTAAATTTTGGTTAGGATAGCCATGGCTTAAGGATAATTGGTTCAATTCTAGTGTCTAATTTAAGGCATACACACTCTAATTTGCATTGGGAATGACATTAAGTGTTGTGAAATAGAGGTTGACATTTGGGATAACATATACAAGCTAACCTTGAGGCTGTATTTGATAACTAATTATTAAAAATTTAGCATGAGCTAATACTAAGGGGTTTGTGACTCCAACAGACCTTTTAATAAATATATAAGTCATGGGATCCAAAGCATACTTGTAAATATCTATGGCTAGATCCTTTTCAGGTTTATAAGGGGTTAGAATTTTGATAAAAAATTTCAAGAATGTAGAATTAAAAGCTCTAATGGGGAGATTTGAGTCTCTTATAACAATGGTGAATTTATTATACATAATGTATGGAATAATTATTTTACAAAATTAATCAATAAAGATTCTATTAAAATCATCCCAGCTAGCTATGCAATCCTCTAAAAGGTTAACAAACCATTTATATGCAACATCTGTGAAATTAAATGATAAAAATATATATGATACATCTTCATGAATAATGTTTAATAGTCTTAAAGTAGCTTTGAAAGATCTAACATGTTCTTCAATAGTGACAAGGCCATTAGGATTGAAAGAAGATAAATACCTTTTAGGGTTTCTTGGTAAATCATGTATCTGATTACGCACATTAATAGAATATACACCTCGCCATGCTATAATTTTATGAGGATCT
The DNA here is from genome assembly GCA_037957365.1 of Torreya grandis. Taxonomy (NCBI): domain Eukaryota; kingdom Viridiplantae; phylum Streptophyta; class Pinopsida; order Cupressales; family Taxaceae; genus Torreya; species Torreya grandis. The sequence continues at coordinate 1,687,997 of JARHVA010003143.1, forward strand.
TACTTGTGGTAGTTCCAGATCTAAATCCTATTTTAAATACAATGTGTGAGCCTCATATTTAAAAAGAATAATGATCAAAATTTCACATTAAACAATTTTTGCATAAATATGTATAAAGAACAGTAATGGACATTGATAATTAACTAAATTAGCTCAAATATATGTCCAAATACATCAATATGAAATATCTCTACATGTTTAAGCTCAAATTAACTCAAATTTGCAAAGAATTAGTCAAACTTTGAACAAAACCACTATTATTAACCTTGAATACCTTGGATTTAAGCTATCTTTACCACCAATACTCATGGATATTAAAATAATAATGATATATAGATAAAATAATTCCAATTACTAGTCTAAAACCATAAATAATGATTATCTTTACACAATTGAGTAAAGGATCACTCAAATATGCAAAGAATACACAAATCTTTGATCAAAATACATCAGAATTAGCAAAGATTCTACATGTTCACAAAGATATAACTAAAGCCCTCCTTCTACCACCAATAAATCTCCCCTTGTTGATTCATAAATGTTTATTAAATATGCCCAATTGTTTAAGAAACACTTCTCATTTTATAATTCCCAAGAACTCAACACATGAGTTATAGGTTGTGACAATCCTGTTATCTTTTATGGAATAGAGGTAGAACAAGTGAATTTTTCACAATATTTATAATATTTGGTGGTTGGGATCCACCATGGCCAAATAGTAGATCTATTCAAAATATGAAGGATATATGCTAAGAATAATGAATTATAATCAATAACTAAATTAAAAGCTAATATAATATGGATATTTACAATCGAGCTAATCTAAGGTGAAGTGCCAATGAAGCTCTACCTATTGATGCCTAAATATGTACCACAGGTAGCCAAAGTGTTTAATAAACACTTCTCATTTTATAATTCCTAACAATTTAAAGCATGAGTTGTAGGTTGCAATAATCCTATTATATTTGATGCAATAGAGGAAAAACAAGTGAGTATTTCACAATATTTATAATATCTAATGGTTGGGAGCCATGATGGCCAAATAGTAGATATATGCAAAATATGAAGTATTTATACTAACAATAGTGAATTATGATCAAGAACTAAATTAAAAGCTAATCTTATATGGATAATTACAATGGAGCTAATCTAAGGTGACTTGGTCAAAAAAGGAGCAAAAAGAAGGGTATGGTAGAAAAGAGATGTTGTTAATCTTGATTCCAAATATGATTATAAAAAATGAGCATAAAGACTCTAGACTAAGGTCTTAATTATATTATAAAATATAATTATGACCTAGGTTTAGAATATATAAAAAAGGCCCTAGTGTTAATAAGTCCCATGAAATATAATTGACCTAGCATAGGATTTTTTAGCCTAAGGTTTGGTTGTGTTGAAAACATGACCAAGCTTAGGATAAAAATTAAAGCAAGTATATGGTATGATTAATTTGTTTCCACATAAAATTAAATAAAAATATCTTGACAAATTTAAATTTGAATTAAAAGGTCTAGGTAAAACATTAGGCTAGGGTTTCAAAATATGAATTTAATTAATCAATTATAGACCAAGGTTATTAAAAGATCAATTTAACATTGAATCACAAAAACCTAAGAATATTTATTCCCAAATGGGATCCTTTAAACCTAAAACCTAAAACACAAATATCAAATGTTTGCACTTTAGCTAAGATTAAACTAGAACCATGAATAAATAAGTTAGCCAAACCATGGTGTGGATGATCTTCAAATAAAAATAATGTGAAATCATGTTAATGACACTATAATCAAGTGAATATTAAATTTCAAGGTACAAATTTGCATAATTTGTCACAGGAGTCCCCATTTTTTAGAAATAGGGTTATGTTGACCTCAATATGGTCCATCCATTACCTTGGTCTTTTGGTTTTGGCTTCTCATACTGAGTAGGCAGCTGAGGATGCTTGGTATGACCCATGTGAGGAAAATCCTTGATGTTATGGTTTTAGGCTTGAAAATAGAAACAAGTTTTGGGAAGGTTAAAATAAATAACCTTTTGTGACCACTGGGTCTTTCCAACCTAGATTTTAATGAACTCCTTCAACTATTTGGAGAGGTCAACCTCCATATAGACCTACTTATTAGGGTGAGGGGATAACCAATTACTAGTTAACTTTTAACCACTAATCCTTTGGGATTGACTATTTTGGGGATAAAATCCCAAACGTGAAATAAAAAACCATGAAGTTTAACCTAGACAGGGATACAAAGGGTAACATTGTCAGAAACCTTAAAATCTTGGGACTAGGGAGATGAAATCATAAGCTAGTTACAAAGGAACTAAACATTAGACTTCATGAGTATCAACTATGTTTCAAAGGGATCCTTAAATTTAAAAAAAAACCTTCGATAAGGTTATAGATTCTAAAGAAATGGACCCCTGGCGGCCCCCAGTGGTTGCAGAGCTAGTTATAGAAGTAGTCATCTGAGTGGATGCGGCCAACAAAATAAGAAATAATAGAATAATTTTCATACCACTTACAACATTGTTCAATATGAGTATCATCAATACTTACTTCCAAAAAGGAGGAGGCAGAGGGATTACCTCATTGTAGACTTTTGTAACAAACTTTTGAGCTTGTTTGGGCACCATTAGATTCATATCATACATTAATAGATGTAGTAGAGCATGGATAAGACATAGATAGGGATTTATTACGTAAAAGGTAGCACACTAATTTCAATTAATGCATTTAAGCCCTAATAAATCATTTAGGCTTTGTGGTGTGACACATAGGGGCCAAAAATACAAATAGGTAGATGCAAAACTTGAAAAAACCCTAGTAGAGTGAATTTTCCACCAAGCTAACTTTTTTAGAATTGGTGGTTTTCCTTTTTTGTTGTACAAAGGATTTTATTGTAGAATTGAGTAAAAAATAATTAAATATTAAATGTTTTTGTATAAAAAATAATATTTCACGATCAAATAAATTTTAAATGTAATCAATGGATATACATAATAAAATTCGTTTAAAATTAATATATTTGCATAGACCTATATCAGATAAAGTTTCATAATTATGCATAATTTTCAAAAAACAATACATTTATATATATTGAAATCATATAAAATTTTTAAATTATGTGTCATTTTCAACAAACAAAATAATTAAATATTTTCCAATCATATAAAGGTTATCGTTTTCAACAAACAAAATAAATAAATATTTTCAAATCATATAAAGGTTAACAAGTTAAGAACATGTTTTCATGTTTAAGTAAATGTTTTAAATTTTGTATATTGGATTCGTTAATATGGGAAACATTAATATAAATGAAAATTAGATATTAACAAGATCATTTTGTAGATCTTTAGTTACTAAAAAGACAAGGAAGTGAATAAATCTTCGAAAAAAAAATCCTTCTAGAGAGATGTACCCATCTATACAATGAAATATTTAAATAATATAAATGGAATATAAAAAGGAGTGATTTTTATTTATAAGAATATTTTATAGGTATTCATCTATATAATTCAATATTTGAGTAAATTTGTAACAAATTAGTTATAATAAAATAAAACACACAAGAAATGGGTTTTTTGTAGGTAATCATCTATACAATGAAATATTTAAGTAAATTTATAATAAAATAGTTGTAAATAAATAAAACACACTAGAAATTAGACTTATAGAATAATAAAAATCTATTTGTTTAAATCCTATGTAAATAATAATTCAAAACTTTATCTTCTTGAATGAAATACATGTGTTAAGAATACTTGAAGATATTGTATAAACTATTTATTAAACCTTTATATAATTATTTATGATGATAGATATTATTAATTTCATGCACTTGATCCTATTATTTTTACATTATATAAATGAATTTCATATTGTTTTCCATGTAACTGATTTTGATTCCTTATTTTAGAAAATTAAAAATTGATTGAACATCATGTACTTCCCTTCACTTTTTATTTTTTTCAAAAAATGAAAAATGAAATCTCATTAATCATATTTAATATATATATATATATATATATATATATATATATATATATAATGTATTATCCCAAAAAAAATGTTTTAACTAAATGATGACATTTTTAAATTTGGAATGTTTAATGTTAAAATTTTCTACTCAAATTAAAATGTGGTATTTTCAAAATGAAAATATGTGACAATAAGTTTTATGGGTCACATTTAAATTTATAGGCATAAAAATATTATGGTGACATATTCAAATTTTAAATATACAACATTGAAATTTGTTAGGAACCTGTAGAAGTACAATTGATTACTTTTATTATAAGCAATTAAACATAAAATTATACCAGAATGATTAACTAGAAACTTGAAATAACACAAAATTTGAGAGACAATACACAATCTTGTATTAAATACTCTTCAGAAGAAAATACAATAAAGAAGATGCCACTTATTCTTCCACCTCTAAGGCTTGCCACACCTCAAGGAATTATTCCCTCTCTCTCTTGCTCAACCACAACCAACTCAACAACCTAAATTGTTATCCCCTCCTTGAATGCTTCAGCTGATCTCCTTGACCTTACACCTTGCAGATCTCCTTGACCTTGCTCTCTAGCTTCAATGCTTTACTTGCCTTAATTACAATACATGCCTCATGGGTCTTTAAATAGGATCCCATGCATACAATAATTAGACCTCTAATTAAAATAATTATAAACATAGACTCAAGACTTAAATTAGTCTTGAACATGCAAACACTCTCGGACCTCTTAAATTAGATGAGTCTAATTTTGGAAATGTGTTCTAGAAAACACATGCAATTGCATGCATACACACAGGTGACCGATGTCAGTTGCTATCAGTCTACTCTTGACCAACGTTGGCCAATCCCTGGTCCCTACCTAACCGATGTTGACAATACTATCAATGCCAGTTACTGGTTACACTCAGTAACTCCCTGATTAACACCCTGGTGAAGCTTTTAGCTGCACAACTTAACAATCTCCCACTTAGAGATAAACAGCTACACCTGTACAACAACCTCCACTAACCATCTTAGGTACCTCCATCTTCAAGCTAAATTTTGAAGACCAACCACCACACATCCTGTGATGCTACACCTGTCACCCAAGTCCCCTACCACATCTGAACTTTTTGACAACTCCCACTGGAGACAAAATCAACCTGTGATCTTACATGTCTCTTATGCCAAAGAATTTCACTGCTCCCAAATTCTTCATGACATACCTCTTAATTAACTTTACCTTTAACTTAGAAACTCCTTGTATATGTAACCCTGCAACAAGCACACAATACAGTAACAAGATAATGTAGCTAATATTATCCAACCTAGTAAAGAGAAATATAATGGTCAAACCTCCATTATCTTGCAACCTACTCAAGAGCATATACCTTGGCCTTCTGTCTCACATGTCCATCCACTCTCTTCTCTAAATTGGGAATCCATCCCTTTATTAGTGCTTTCTTCTAGCTAACAACTCCACCAACAAAATCCTATTTGGTTCTTCTCCAAGGACTCACACTCCTCATCCATCCCAAGCTCCCACTATTTCTAAATTCTACCTGTTTGCCTCTTCACATCTTCCTAGTTCTTTACCATTAGTAAGAAACAAATAAAGAAGGTGAACAAAAAATATGAGGTTCACATACCCTTTTAGTCTTCCCTATGGGCATTTGAGACTTCTTGACAGCTTATTGTCTGCCCAACATCTGTTCCAGTGACCGATCTTGGCCATCTCTCAGTTTGCACCCAATCGATGTCAGTTCCCTGCACAAACCCTAACTACCAACATCATTTCCTTGGCTAACATCATTGTTCCCTCTACTGACATCAGTTCCTGTATGACTGATGTCAGTCTTCTCCTGCCTGACACTATCGACCCTATTGGTCTACACATGACCCATGTTGGTACCTACCTGACCGATGTCAGTTCCATGTGACTGATGTCAGTAACTGTGTGTTCCTATAAGTGATGAATTCTTTATCCATGACCTCATCTTGGATCAAAACTCTATCCATACTACCTTGCTCAGAATTATTTAGCCCATGTGACTGATCTCTGTCCATCATCTCCTCCATAAACACCAAAGCTTCCCTATTTTTGTCAAAAGCATCAAATTTCCTTTTCATGCAATGAACTCGATCTATGCCTTTCTAATCTGAACTCATACCTTTTGACTCAAGAACATCCATTCCCTTCTTATTCATGTGACTAAGCCTATTAAGCCACATCTTTGAATCTATAGCTGAAGTAGATAAACTAGAAGTAGAATCAGTAATACAAGTAGATAGATAAAAAGTACCTACTTTCTTACCTCTTGATAAAACAAGTGCACCCTTGGTAACCTTCCAAGAATCCATTGTGAGGGTTACTATGCGTCCCTCGTCACCCAACTTTCCTAAAGAAACCAAACTCTGGTTCAGGACTGGGACATGCGTAACCTCCTTCAACACCCATGTGTTGCATGTCTATAATTCCAGCTGTACATTCCCTTTGCCAACCATTTGACAAGGTGTACCATCCCCTAAATAAATCTCTCCAAAGTCTCCCTAGACATACTCATGGAACAAATCTCTATTTGGGGTTGCATGAAAAGAAGAACCAGAATCTAAAACCCATGATTCTAACTGACTATCCAAAGAAAGTATGAGAGCATCCTATGCCACAATACCTGCATCTTTTGCTTCTTCATTACCTTCATGTTGATTTTCTTTATCCTTCAACCAAGAATCTTTCTTTCTGTGTCCTCTCTTTCCACAAAACCAATAGGTGATACCTCTGGATTCAGATCTCCTTCCCATCTTTGACTTTGATTTCCCTTGCTTGACCTTCTCTCTTTGCCTTCCCCCACTTTTTGCACTTAGAGCATTCCCTAATGATTCACCTGTGCTTTTCCTACGTATTTCTTCATTCAAGATTACAATCACAACATCGTCAACTTTTCAGATTTTAGAAGCAGACACAGAATTACTTACTGCCATTACCAAACTATCCCAACTTTCAGGTAAAGAGCATAAAATTAAGAGAGCCTTTACTTCATCATCAAAAACAATATTGACTGAAGCTAACTAGTTTACCAAACCATGGAAATCACTAAGATGAGTATATATCAATCCACCTTCTTGCATTTTCAAAGTAAATAGATGCTTCATAAGAAATACCTTATTTGAAGCAGAGGGCTTTTCATATAAATTTGCCAAAAAAATTATCAACTCTTCCATTGTCTTACACTGTGATAAGTTGGAAATCACAGACGATGCAAGGCTCAACCTTATGGATCCCAGAGCCTTCTGATCAAGAACATTCCATTATTCATCCTTCATATCTATGGGCTTACATGTAACCCCACCTAATGGTAAGTACAAATCTTTTTGATATAGATAATCTTCTATCTACATCCTCCAATGTTGATAATTCTTGCAATTAAACTTTTCCATTCATAGCTTGCTTTATTTCGCAATTGTTGTACTCCCACTCAATCAAAAAACCTTTAGAATGACCTGTAATCAAACAATAACCTACTCCCTACAACCTTAGCTCTGATACCAACTGTTAGGAACCCATGGAAGCACAATTGATTACTTTTCTTATAAGCAATTAAACATAAAATTATACCAAAATGATTAACTAGAAACTTGAAACAACATAGAATTTGAGAGACAATACGCAATCTTGTATTAAATACTCTTCAAAAGAAAATACAATAAAGAAGATGCCACTTCTTCTTCCACCTCTAAGGCTTACCACACCTCAAGGACTTCTTCCATCTCTCTCTTGCTCAACCACAACCAACTCAACAACTTGAGTTATTATCCCCTCCTTGAATGCTTCATCTGATCTCCTTGACCTTAAACCTTGCAGATCTCCTTGACCTTGCTTTCTAGCTTCTATGCTTTACTTGCCTTGATTACAATACATGCCTCATGGGTCTTTTAATGGGATCCCATGCATACAATAATTAGACCTCTAATTACAATAATTAGAAACATAGACTCAAGACTTAAATTAGTCTTCAACATGCAAACACTCTTGAACCTCTTAAATTAGATGAGTCTAATTATGGAAATGCATTTTGGAAAACACATGTAACTACATGCATACACACAGGTGACCGATGTTGGTTGCTGTCAGTCTGCTCTTGATCGATGTTGGCCGATCCTTGGTCCCTGCCTGACTGACGTCAGCAATACTGTCGATGCTAGTTACTGGTTGCACTCAGTAACTCCTTGATTAACACCCTGGTGAAGCTTTTAACTCCACAACTTACCAAAATTTACCTCACATGTAAAAAGGATATTTTTAAATTGAATATACCACACAGTTAATATGAGATTTAAAAACCATATTTTAGATATAAAAACCATTTTTACAATATTAAATGTTAACTATTATTACAATACATTTTTTTATATATTGAATCTTATTATTAAAAATTTATATTAAAAGTTTACTATTATTTTTGACATAATAAAATAGTTATGTTAATATTAAATATATATTATTTTAGTTTTATATTTTTAAATTACTACATATTTAAATGTCAATATTTTTTGTAAAATATTAAAAATAAAATATTATTGAAACCTACATTATTAAGTATTTTTTACATTATTCGATGCATACACTAATATTATGAACCATTAAGTAATTTTATTACAATATTAAATGTAAAGTAATCTTTATTTTTAAAAATTGAAACTTATTATGGTCTCTTAGTATATAATTTTCTAAACTATTTTTTAAGATACAGGTAAAAGATGGGTTCTAAATAATTTCAAAACCTTTACAAACTGAGTCATATATAGAAAAGTATCCCCCAAAAAACTCACTATAATTGGCCTCCTACCATGGAGCCAACAAAAACCTACCAAGAAACCACACTAAACCTACTAGGAAACTGACTAAAAATTAAAAAAACCTAGAACAAAAAGAACTAGAGAAAGCTAACTAGCATCCCTACTAGTCATGGTTTTAGGTGTTTAGTTTTCATGGTCTTTGAGGTGCCCACAAGGTATTCATTTTTGTCATCCTATTTCTTCATATTTCCTTTATTTTTATTGCATGAACCCCTTATGCTGGCCACCTACATCATGTTTTCTTGGGTTGCCTTATGTTCTTCCCTATTAGTTTTTTATAGATAGGTTCCCCACATTACGTTTAAATGGAGCTTCCTCCTCTTGTTGAGAAATTCATGATCTTCTTTAAAAGCCTTCTCTATCTCTAGATTAAGCATATAGAATAGCTTATTCCAAACATCACCTCCTTTCCTACACAAAACTTCTCTAGTTAAGATGATTTATCTAATGACCTTTATGTCCATTCTTATTTCTCTCAGAACTTTCAACTAGATTTTAGGCCTCTTATCTAGAGACTTAAGTTTTTATTTAAGATTCATGCTAGCCTCTTATTCATTTTTGAGTACGGATCTCTACATGACCCCATCTTTTTCTTTAGTATTCTAAATAATAATACAATCTTCCACATCATCCTCACCTATTAATTATAATGTCTCATTTCCAAGGTTCTAAATACCTTCAAACCCCACATTAAAATGGGATTCCTCTACATCATCATCTAACAAAATGAGTTTCCTTTTGAACCCCCACATTTCCTTTTTTTTCCTACTCTCTAAAATCTAGGCAATAGTTTTGTTAGAATCCTATGACTCTATTTTGGATGTCTCCATAGAGTTGGATGTCTCCTTCTCTCTAATGCCTTTAGATCCACCACTTCCTCAATAACCACTTAGTTGTAAATCCATGGATTGGCCCCCTTGACTAGTAACATGATGAGGGCCTAGTTAATGATGGCATATAAGGTGTCCCCTAGTATGAATCCATAGAAGATTTGATAGATCTCAATATAAAAATGATAGGATGAGGAAAAAGTTATTATTGTAACGGTTGAGTTGTAAAAAATGGTGAAAATGTACCCCTATTTTTTCTTCCAAGATTCAGGTACCTCATGATTTGTAGGTAGAAATTTAACCATTGGTATAGAAGGTTTTATTTAAATAATCCATTATTTTATTTTTTACCAAAAAATCATTCTTCAACTTCAATAATTATTTTATGAGATCATCCCTATGACATTTATCCCTATACACCTTGGTTTCATCTGGTGAAATTCTAGTAATAGCTAAAATAATCTCTTTTAAAAAAAGAATTTTGACTCCCCTCATGTAGACTACCTAGTTATCCCAAGCATTGGAAAAGTTGATAGAGAGCTTGAGATCATATCCAGTGAAGCTCCATGTACATGGTTAGCCAATATTTCTTTAAAATTTTCCATATTGGGTTTTTATTTATGTATTCACAAGAGAGGGGATCTATTCTATCTAGTTCACCACCCATGTTTTTATCCCTATAAATTATCTTGATAATTTTTGATAGGACACAATCAAAGATCAATTATATAAGGTTGAATGCACGAGTATTAACTTATATGGATTAGTGAAATCTGAATAACAACTCACAAGAGGAAGAAGCTTGTATTCACAACAAAAAATTTCAATAACATTCATTCAAAAAATAGTTAAAAGTACATAAGAAGGTTCATTATATATGTGGAATATAAACATGAAATCATATCCTTATTAATGTGGTATTATATTCCCTAATGAACTTTATTTCACAGCTAAGTGACACCTAAGTAAGCTAACTAGACCATGTATGTAAAACCACATTGTGGAAAACTCCTACATTAACACCCCCTTAAACGTAGCTTAGGTGGGTATAAAAATTGGGTCTCAACATAAAGAATTGATGAGGTACCCAAGTACATATCAAATATATAACTAAGAAGTTCCAATAAAATATGTTAAATCTTATTTTAATAGAGATAAAAAATTACCAAGGTCAATGATGAGATCCTCTACCTGAAAACTGAAGAATCTCCATTACCATCAAACAATATTTATTCCATTTAACAAAGGAAGAATATAATATATCTACTAAAATTATTCCCATTTTTCAATGGAAGATTAAGGTATTAGTACAAATATCTCTAAATATGACCCAAAACCAAAATGTGTCATAGGTCTAGTAAGATCATGTACAAGAATAGAATGTAATGCAACTGAATTAGACCTGTCAAAATAAGGGCATGGCAAATTTGATGAAATAATTTCCATGTGAAGTGTGGAACATGGATAAATAACTCTCAAAACTAAATAAAAGACTATAAATGAAGCATACATATCTATAAATTGAATATCCATAGGAAAACAAGAGTTGTCAATGATCTCATAAGGTGCACTCACACTATCAATGAAGATGAGATGATCCTCTGAAGAAAAAATATGTGATGGCTCTAGAAGAGAAAAATATTGAATAATAATTAATTTATATTATAATATAGGATAACTAGATTTAGGTAGAATATCATCCACTAGTGGTGGATTGATAGAAATAAGAGCACTACTCATCTTTAATGTGTCATCACAAAAAATAGAAGTAGGAGAGAGTACAATAGTCTTTGAAGAGATAATATAAATATGAGGAGGGGGATTGATATAAATCTTATAAATATATTTAAAAATATTCTAAAGAGTTCTCCAAATAGTGGATGGACAATCGATGTGATCCACATGATGGTGTAGATCCCATGAAACATGCATCAATAAGTGATCATAGACATAGTCACAAGAGATGGCTTAGTCAATATATTGACAAAGGTTATTAGGAGTAGGAATATATCCATATATAAATGGAATAAGGACATGTTCCATGAGCCAACATTCCATGTACATATATGATTAATCATATTTTTTCTTTATAAGAATAACCACTATAATATAATTATCTATCCTTATCTAACATTTCTCAAGGTGAGTCAACATTACCAAAAGTAACCATGCATGATACATATAATGGAAATTAGATTCAACAAAAAATGCATCCAAGTGAGTACTTAGTATAATAGTCACCAAGTTTTACTTGATATTTCATAGGTTGGTAGGTTATAATTGCGTACATATATAATTAGCACATTTAAGTAAATATACAATCAACACATTTAATTGCATATATAATCAACACATACAAAAGTAATAAAAGTATGCAAAATAAAATAATAAATATAACCCCCTAAAACTGTAGGGGATTAATTTTACAAGGCTTAAGAATAACACCAATGCATACAACTAAAAAATACTTGTGATTTTAAAAAAATGACACCTAAAAATGGGTAAGAGGCTAAAAGTTATGCATGTTAGAAGTTTTTGATAACAAGGGAAATATCCATTTTAAAATTTTTGAAATAAATTGGGTGTGAAAAAGTTTGGATTGAAAACATTTTTGTTTTAAAAAACCTTGGCTCAAATTTTCATTGAAAATTAAAACCCCCTCAAGTTGGGTATGACCAAATTCTTAGTTTATATGTGACTAGGAGGATAAGGCCATCACTATGAAAATAAGGTGGGCAGAGCCCATAATGTGTTAATGCAGTGGTTATATTCTATTGATTATGTGTGCAAGGGGGTCAGATTTTGGATCATGTTTATGTAGGTATTGGGGTTCAATAATAGTGCTTTTAACTATGTCAGGGTTTGATGGTTATATGTGTACAAGTCTCAAATAAAACTTAGGGAGATTATAGGGGTCATGGAACCTGGTGATGTAATGGCACAAATTATAACCCATTCCCTATTTAATCATGTCTTAGACTCAGTGCCCATTTGAGCAAGGCTTAAATCTGTAGTATGTCTAAACACTATTCAATGTTTGTAGGGACTAAAATGTCTACATGTAAATAGAAACATATTGAATTAAACCTATAAGAATGAGGGACATGTTTTAACACCTATTAGAGTAGGTTAAAATGTTTTCCATGGTGGAAATGTCTGCTAAAGTTACAAAACCCACCAAAATTATAAAACTACCACATAAAACCTCTCTATATAAAAATTCTATAAGTTTTACTCAAAAAATAGTAAATACCCACCTAGTTTTTTGAAAAATATAGAAAAACCCATAAATGGTTTTTCCTCAATGTCACTGAAAGGTACAATTTTTTTAAGAATTAAAGAAACTACCTTGAAACCCTTCAAAAATGGCTGAAAATAGATTGTCATGAAACTAGGTCATGTTTATAGCCATTCCTAGTGTTTTACCACCTTATAAAATTAATGGAGCTATCCATTTTTCATTAGAGACTTTGGGTATATAGAATAAAATGAATTTTTGAAAAACCCTACCAAACCCTAGAAAACTAAAATCAATGAAAATCTCAAATAAGAAAGAATGCAAGATATGACCATAGAATCAATGTATTCATCTACCAGCATAACTCTAATACCATGCCAAAGTGGGCCATAGTCAAGGATCAACTAAATAGGGTCAAATTCACGAGGTTGAATTTGTATGGACTAGTGAAATCTTAAGCACAACTCACAAGAGGAAGAATCTTGTCTTCACAACAAAATTTACATTAACATTCATTCATAAATTAACCAAAAGTACATAGGAAGGTCAATCATATAATTAGAAGATAAACATGTCCTCACATCCTCATGAATATGGGATTATCTTCTCAAATTACATTTATTACACACCTAAGTGACACCTAAGAAAGGTAACTATACCATGTAGGTAACACCACATAGTTTAAAAAATACTACACTTAACAATTTTGATTAGCTCACCCTTATTGTATTGGGTTAATTATGGAATGGGAATGTGATGCCACTTATTGAGCATGTAAATTACCATCACACACCTTCCAAAATGAAAATCCCTTCTCCCATGAAATCTAATGATTACCCTTGTTTGTAAATTGATCTTATAATTAATAAGATAATCACACAAATTTGGGTTTAAAATATTCTTGATTGACATGAAATTCTATTCACTAACCATTTTGATTGGCCTCATCCTCCGATTTGTGTATAAGTTTTGATGGAACACTATCATTAGAGCTCCATGTCATGAAACATGTTTCATCAACCCCTAATTTGGCCATGACATCAATGCATTTATTTCATTTAATTCCTTCTCTACGTCATAAACTATTACGACAATGTTATATTATAATATTTTATAGTGAATATATGAAATACATATGTATAATGTTATTACAAGCTTAAAATATTATAAACTAAAATTATTTTAAATAATTAAATTTTATTATAATTTTTTAGTAGAAGATTAGGTGAACTATTATTAAAATTCTATATTATAATATTTTATATTAAATATAAAAATTACATGTACACTATTAGTACGAGCTTACAATATTGTAAACTACTATAATTTTAAATATTATAATTTATTATAAATTTAAGTAGGAATATTATTTGAACTATTATTAAAATTTAATATTACAAGGCTTAGAAATAAATTTAATAAATACATGTACCTTTTTTTAACAATTTTATACTTAAATATTTTATGTCAATATTAAATATAAACTATTATAGCTTTAAATAAAAAAAATTATTCAAGTTTTTAATTAAAATTTTATTCCAATATTAATTTTAAATTATTATAGAATTATTTTATAATAACATGTTATATTACACAATTAAATTTTTAATATATTAAATATAATAAAAATCTACACAATCACCTTTAAAAATTTATTAAAGTTCAACCATTAAAGGCATAATGCAAACACGTGTCAATCATCCTATTTACACTATGATTAATGTGGTTTACATGTATTGTAAAATTTATTTTTTTGTTATACATAATATATATATTATAAATTAATCCATATTTATAAATATTTTAGAGTGGGTGGCCACTCATTCTAAATGAGAACCATTATGAGCATAGTGAAAACAATCAACACTCATCCTGTTTGCACTATGACTAAAATGGTTTACATGTATTTTTGAAATTTTTTGTTGTTATAATTAATATTTATATCAAAACAAATCTATACTTATAAATTTATTATGTTGGGTATCCACCCATTCTAAATGTGAGCAATGGCCATCAACTCTAAATGTGAACCATTGCAAGCATAGTGCAAACAAGTATCAATAAATCTATTTGTACTATCCATACAATGGTTCAATTCATGAATTAATTTATTTTTAAGATATAAAATTTGTATTCAAAATTAATCCAACCTTTTAATTTATTAGAGTGTAAAATCAAGCAATCTAAATCATACCATTGAAAGAATAATGCAAACAAGTGTCAATCAACATATTTTACATTATGCATGCAATAGTTCACTTTTATACTATGTATGAAATGGCTCACATGAATTGTTTAATTTAGTTGTAGTTATAACTAAGACCTAATATTAATATTCTAAATTATTTCATCCTAGTAATTTTCCTAGAGTGAGTGACCACCCATTCTAAATGTGAACCATTGAAGGAATAGTGAAAATAAGTGATACTCATTATTTTCTTACTATACTTGTAATAGTTTAATTATTGAATTTATTTATTTTTAGATATATATTTTGTGTTAAAAATGGATCCAACCTATAAAATTTGTTAGTGAGTAAAACCATCAACTCTAAGTGTGAACCATTCGCTACATAGTATGAATAAGTGTCACTCATCTTAATTTCATTATGCCTAAACTAGTTTCCATGTATTATTGAAATTATTTGTTGTTATACATAATATATAAGATTTATATTATAAATTAATCCATCATTATAAATATATTATAGTGGAGTCCAGCTAATCTAAATGACAATAATAATAAGAATTATGAAAACAATTTCTACTCATCATATTTGCACAATGCTCGAAATGGTTTACATCTATTATTGAATTTATTTATTTTTTGACCTAAAACCTAATATTTATGTTCTAAATTAATCCATCTCAGTAAAAATATTAGATTGGGTGGATACCCACTCTAAATGTCAACCATTACAAGCATAGTGCATGTTACTCACCTTATTTTACATTAAGCTTGAAATAGTTCATTGCTTGAATTTAGTTTTTATTAGATATATAATTCAAATTCAAAGGCATAGTGAAAATAGGATGAGTGAAACTTATTTTTATTATGCCTATAATGGTTCACATGTACAAATAAGTGTCACTCGTCCTATTTGTAGTATCTTTGCAATAGTTCACATGTATTATTGAATTTATTTGTTAGTAGACCTAAAAATCATATTAAAAATAATTACAACTGAGGGAGGTTTTTATATTCACATGTATTTTTTAAATTATTTATTTTTATAACTATCCATCATATTCAAAATGATTCCAACCTAAAAAAGTTTCTAGAGTTTCTGAATGCCTACTCAAAATGTGAACCATTTTAGGCATATTGGAAATAAGGGTCATTAGTTAAATTTAAGCATTCAAATAGATCATTTACCACATATACATGCTAATTTATTTGAACATGATCCAACATAAATTTAAAATAATTTCAGGAAGTGTTATCATAAGATTTTAATTTTTTATATATCAAACTCATAATTGAATATTGATAAATATTTTTAAGGTAAAGCCAATTTATTTATTCTCTCTTTTAATTAGTTTTTTCTATTACTTAGGTAATTTTTTTCCTATCTATTTTTCAATTAGTTTGATTTCATATAGTATACTATTGAGACAACTTTATTGTGATAAGATAACTTGTTTGTAGTCACTTTTCCAAATAATTATTTTCAGCTTTGATAAAAATTATTCTCTATTTATTTCATAATTAATTTGATTTTATATAGTTCACTACTAAGACATATTTTAATGAGAAGCTAATTTATTTGTTTTCTCTTTTATAATTAGTTTTTGATGTCAATTTGGTGAACGATGTTTTCTTTATATTTTTTAATTAGTTTAATTTTTTATAGCAAACATACTACAAAATAAATTTAACAAACTATTATGAGATTGTGATTATTTATCTAAAATATTACACAATATTACAATTATTTATCTATCACATACATCGATCATTATCATGACATCTTAAACTGATATCATTTTTTAAAATTGGTTTTTACTTTTTTTTGTGATTAGGTAAAAACTATGCTCTAACAAATTTAAACTCACATATAGTTGTCATTATCGGTCAAGCAAATATTTTTTCCCTCTTATCCATGAATTGAGTGATTGTACCCCAATACTCAATCTATTAGACAACACTATATATGAAATTGAAGTTCTACATACCTTTGGGTATATCCATAAGATTTCCACCCCTAAAACTTATCCTATTTATAAATAATAAAACTAATTTTTAAATAGATAAAAATAATAAAAAATATTTCCAACTATTATTTAAATAATTGAATATATTCATAATAAATCTCTATAAAACTCACCAATAGAAATTATTTGGAAAATATTAAATGTGCACTAGTGTTAACCAAAGTTAATTTTTTTAATGAGTAGTTAATAAGAAAACCTTTAGTTATGGAAAACTATGTGGCTCTTTCCTATTTTCAATCAATTTATCTCATATGGTTTTCAATGAACTTTATATATAAGATTTGTTCAAATAATTTGAGACAATCAAGAAATTTATTTCACATGGTTTTCAATAAATTTTAGATTGAAGAACATGTATGAATGTTTTTTTTATTGCACTAGATGTGTATTTTATAGGTTTAAAATGAATTTTATCCTTATTTTGGATAAACTTATTCATAAATTGGGTGTCTTCAAAAATCATGGTTATGAATGATTTAAAACAATATCATCCTTATTTTTTGATAAACTTATTCATCAATTGGGTTTTTACAACAATAATTAAAAGTTTCTCATGATGTAAAATTATTTTCAAGAAGCTACATCCATGTCCTTTTCTACAAGTCCACTTTGTTCATATGTTTCAATCATCACATTCCACAAGGTGATACATCTAGTCTAGTCTTTTTTTTTTTTTAAAAATATGTAAAGCCTCATTAAAAACACCATTTTTTTCATATCCATAAATCATATCATCCCATGAAACTTCATATTTTAGAAACATTTTTTCCAAATTTTTAATTGACTTACATATGCTTGCATATTTTGATATAACATCTGTAAAAATCTCACTTTCCATTATGATTTAATTGATACACATGCCCTATTCTAGATCATCTATTTTTTCATAGGGTGTGAGGATACTATGAAAGGTAAACTGATTAGGTTAGACATATATTTGTTGAAATTTATGAAACACCATCCATGCTTGGTGAGGATACCCATGTCTTTGGTAATTTTTAATCATCACATATCATGGTAATTTTTCCTTGTAATTTTAGCAAACACTTCATGAGCACCTACCAAACTATGAAACTTGATATACATGTGATAAGATAATTTTTCAAAAATATGCATGTAAAAAATGTAAATATATTATGAGTGATGAAAGAGTGGAAATTATTACCCTCCAAAAGTGCATACTTATCAATACAAGTGTTCAATAGTCAAAGACATGCATTATAGTCTACAAGGGAATCATATGTGGTAATCACAATGTATACAACCTCCTTAAATAGACAAAAATCATAATATCAATAAAAATCATAAACCATGGAAACCCATTTTGGTAAAATTTAATCTTGAAAAAAATAAAATATTCAAAAACTACAAAATTTCAAATATTTATCTGATAATAAATTGGCCTTGTACCTATATTCTACCTCTACATCATTATAATTATATTATTAAATGTATAACATATAATCCCAATCAAGAATTATTTTTGGTATGTCACTCTATTATTCTTTGAATAATTGAACTTTTTATTTGTGAAATTGATTTAGAATTGAAGTTAGCACAAAGAACTAATTTGGATGTTTGATTTTAAATCCAATGCCTTATTTTGCTCTATCTATATTTCCAATCAATTTTCTAGATTAATCTTGGTCATCGATCTATATACTTAAATTATTATGAGACTATAACCTATCCTTAATACTTCAATTTCATTTTTTTTGTATTGAGGATTTTGACCCTTAGGTTTCCTTTTTTCATATAAGTATTTTTGGTCCTAGTATGCAAAGTGAAACTCATGTTTTTATTTGTTAATTTTTTTTCTCTATTCTCCAAGAACTCAAAAATATTGATTTTTAGGTAGGGTCAACCATTTTATTTCTTATATTATTTGTAAATTGGGGTGTTATGTTTAAAAATTAGAGATTTCCACATGTATTAAAATGTAACAATTCAAATATGAATAGTTTGGATTTATCTGAATAAAGAGATAAAATTCTTGGTGGAAAATTCCCAAAATATGAATTGAACATAAATCTTAGATAGTTGTCTCAATATAGAATTGTAATGATATAAAATTTTAAATAATGTAAATTCCAAAATATATTATGCAATAATAAGCTAAAACTATTGGAAACAAAAATATGAATATTCCAATGACATTGATATTTATTTTATCTAGGTTACTAGGCATTATCCTATACACTCAAAACCTCTATTATGATATATTTTCCTTGGAATCATACTTATTATGTATTATATACTTGGTATGGAGAAAAAACATATGAATATACACTAGTAATAACATCTATTTGTATATGAAATCTATTTAAATCCTATTGATAATAAATATTTTATCCTAAAAAGTTGGATCAACCCTACTAGATACATATTCCTCTAGATTTATGAGGATAGATTTCCATCCTTCATATAAACTAGTTCCCTCAACCCATATTTCTCATTAAACCTCATGAGGATAAAAAATTACTACAATTATAACTATTCCTATAAAGATCTACATGATGACAATGGAGAATTCAACAAAAAAAGTTTAAAGGTGAGTGATAGGACTAGTATTATGTCATTTTATTATGGGTTTAGGTATCCAAATAATACTTATAGAGGGACAATAATTTGTACGACTCATGGGATTACAAAAAGAGGCTATATTTTTTATGAATTATATAATATATCTAATATATTTAAATATTTTTGGCCTTTTTTACAACAATCAAACTTAACCTCCCCTTCAGTAGGGTAATATGGTCATGTTTCTTCCAAATTTATGAAAGCATAATGTTGATAAATTTTTTGAGTGAGATATCAAATAAAATAATACATGAAACTATTTAACCTAATATACATGAAAATTTCCAATCGAATAAAAATATAAATCCCTGTTGAAATATTTAAGACTTTAAATTATTTTACCAAGAATAACTTTAGTAGGGTATTATCTTAGTAATTAGAGGATTTATTTAGAAAAAAAATCTCAATGACATGATTTATTGAAAGTCTTGGTTTAGATTCTTCTTTTATTATTTATTAATAAGATTTAGTGCACCGCTTATAGCCTTATTTGTGTCATCTCATGTAGTGATTGATGTATTATTAAAAAATCTATTTATTATGACTATGTTTTGGTATCACACATGCATGTATGTCCCCTCATGAGAAAATAATGTGAATATGATAAAACTTATGGTTATATTCCCTTGGGGGTGTTGAGTATGAAGGTAAGAGCATTATACAAATGATAAATATTGGTTTGGCAAACCTTGAATTATTTCCTTTTGCATCAATAAAATTTACACATGCATTAGATGCTAAAATAATATCAATTTAAAACCTTGTGAATTTATTATTAAGATAATTACATTGGGTTAAATCAAATTATCTAGCATGATTATGCTTTAATCTTTAACTATTAGGATACTGGATTTGATGGGTATAATAAGTGTGTAAGAAAAGGTGATTGCCAACAAAAGTAAAAAAGATTATGTCATGCATTGTTACATAATGTGTGATCCCACCTCTAACCTTAATCTTGTCTAGGATGTTTCTTGATCCTAATTTAATTCTTTATATACCTTTTATCCTTCTCTACAATCTTTAAGTATAGTCTTTGTTAGGTTAATTAAACCACCTTTGAGCTTGCCAGCTTTAATACATGAGAAGTGGACCAAGTCCACTTTGTCTAGTGGAATATTTTAGTCCTATCCATTTATTTTAGGATCCATCACAAATATTTGTTAGAGTCATCATGTGCCATTATGGGCTAACAAGAGAGATCACCATTAATAAGGCATAAGATGGAAAATAGAAGTGGTTGGCTAATCCAAGGGAAGATCAAACACATGTCATATTATGATTGGGTGGTAAGAATAATAGAATGCCTATTTGAGGAATGTGGATATTTTAGAAAAGGGTTATGTTCTCTAAAATTTTAATTCTAGGAGGTTTTTTGGGGTCAAACCTAAAAGAGGAAGGAAGAAAAAGAATAGAGATGGGAGAGGGAGATCTTCAGCAGGTAGAAACCTAAAAAAAATATCCATAAAAAGTCTTGGATCATATGATAGGTATCTCATTGAATATAATATCTTGTTGATTGACTAAATGAAGTTTGTGTGATTCTTGATTGATATATTCTATTCAATAGGAGTAAGACCTATTTTTTTACTTCCTCCCTTTATTTATATTCTCTATGGTTGTGCTTGAGTTGCCCAATAGTGTTATTACCCTTGTGTGGGAGTTCAGAGTGAGATGTTCCTCCATGATAATTCTAATTGTTGCATTATAATCACTTGGATATTATTATTTCATTGTGTAAGACTTATAATGTGTATAAAGGTCACATTATTCATAATGGAATAAGGGTTAGGCCTCTCATATAGGACATGATGGTAGATTTCCTAAGTCTTCTCATGACTATTTATACAATCAATATCTCTTTGGTTGTATACCTATTTGTTGTTACCTATGGGTTTGCCTTATTATGCTTTGATGCTTGTGTAAATAAAAAACAAGTTTGGTAACCTCTTGAATTAGATATTCTTGGTTTTCACCTTGTGAGTATATATCTCCATGACCCTAAGACATATTGACTATTTTTTTAGTCAATTTACCTTGAATATCCTATTGATTGAATAAATTAAGTTTGTGCATTTTTTTATTGATATGCTATGTTCAAGGGGAGTAAGACCACTTAGTTTACTTCATCCCTTTATTTGTGTTCTCTATGGTTGTGCCTGAGTCACCCCATAATGTTAGTATCCTTATGTAGGAGTTTGGGATGAGATATTCCCTCATGATAATTATAACTATTGTATTATGGTCACTTGGATATTATGATTTCATTGTGTAAGACTTCTAATGTGTAAAAAGGTCACATTTTTCATGATAGACGAATATTTAAGCCTATCATGTAGGACATGATGGTATATTTCCTAATCTCTCTTAGGACTACTTATAAAATTTATATCTCTTTGGTTATATGCCTATTCATTGCTACCTATGGGTGTGCCTTATTATGTTTTAATGCTTATGTAAAGAGACTTTAGGTCAGTAACCTCTTCACTTATAAATACTTGGTTTTCACCTTATGAGTATCTATCTCCTTGACCCTAAGAAATCTTGACTATTATATAATTTCTACCATGATGTGAACATGCCTAAAGATGGGATTCCATCTATGGGTGCCTAGAGTAATCACTTGATGATGGAAAAAGGTTAGGAGGTGAGATCACCTTTTATTGGCTGAAGCTACACATGGAGTAAGGAGGATCTCATCTTTGATGATTCATCATTCTTGTTTGATGATTTATATAACTGAATATAATATAAGGATTGGTTATTCTTATTTGAATCAATTGTATTGATAAGTTATTAATTTATTGGGGACCAAGATGTGAACCACTATACTTATGTATCTTATGAGTTGAATGTATTGGTTATTATTGTTGAAAACTATTATAATCTTATCTATTATATCTAAATAATAAATCTTATTGTGGTAAGCTCATAGTTGAGAACATAATTATAATGTATTTTTGCTTATCCATGCTTGAGTTTGGCCAAGTTAGTGGCCTTAATATTTAAGTGTATTGATGTCATTTTAATGAATACCCTGTGAATGTTTATTCATTGAATCTTTAGTTTCTTGTGAAGGTATTATCTTAAATGAAATATATAGATAAATATGAAGAATGAGTCTTAGGTGAGGGCATGTGATATAGTCTACCTATGCTTTGGATGATTAATATATAAGGTGAGTTGATTTTAAGAGTATGATTTAATCAACCCATTAATATTATGGATTATGTTAAAATAGACTAAATATGGTTGGAATTGTAAGCATTGTCCATATCTTTTGATCTGAATGGGAAAGAGCTAATGGAATTCTATAATATCTAAAATGAGTGGAACATATATAAATAAATATGGGATTGTAATTGGGAAATAAAAATCAAGCTTATTGAGATGAGTTAAATAATAATACTTGATGGCATAGTTATGCCTATTAGAAGTAACTAATGTACTCTTGTGTTGAAACTTTTTGGTAAATTAAGTCATATTTGGTTATGACCATTTGTATTTAGACCTTTTAGAGGGAGTAATTTTTTAAGGAAGCTATTAAGCCTTTGTGGTTATTTTAATTAAATGATATACATGCCTTCTTAAGCTTAAATTTTTTGATAGATAGTCTAAGAAAAAACATTTGTCCCTCCTCACATATTCTATTTGAAATTATATTTCAAACTAATTTTATCCATAAATGAGTATATCTCAATGAAAGGGTTGAGTGATAGTTATTAAGAATAAATTCATAACCTAGATATGTTCTTATATTAAGGAAAGAACAAAGAAAGGTAACTAAGTGGATATATCATTTGTTAAATTTGTAAGAAGTTATTAATATATGAAAAAGGATTTGGAAATCTAATCCTAGACTCTATGTTTTTACACTTAATCAATATCTCATCCTTGCTTAATGGATTTGGCCTATTGTTCATGCTTGAAGTCATAAATTTGGAGTGGACTAGTCGGCTCAAGGATTGAGTAGTATCTTAAAATATACTTAGATGTATTAAGTTGTCTATTGATATTCCACTTAACTAAATAAAATTCTTAGAATATTTGTTTAAGTTCATAATATTGATTTAGACTCATATTTACCTTGTTGATAGAATTAACTACACAATTTGACCTTATATGTCACCATTTTTTAGCTTAGGCATTGACCCATATCCTTGCCAAACTATTCTATTTAAGCTTTTGTTTGTTTAGGATTTAATTTCCTTATTATATTTTGAACTAATTATAGACTATGACTAGGCCAAATATGACTTTTTGCCTAAGTCATATTCAAATAGGTTATAGGATTTAACTTAGTAAAAGTTAGGCTTTTTACCTTAAACTAGATTGACCAAATTAGCTTAATTAGTCTGCTTGGACCTTCCTTAATCACCTCATAGATGGGTCTTTTCACAACTTTTGCCTTAGCCAATTTTCCCCCTTCACCTTTTATTTTCATTTTTTCATTAGTCATTTCACAAATTTTTGGAGTGGTTCAAAGATACCATATGTCATCCTCTTGCAAACCCAAGTGTGACATAAATTTATTCTATGGTAAAACTGGAGCTAAGATATAAGGCTTATGGGATGTTACCACATGGCATCATCCTATTATCCCATGATCTTGGGGAAGACCACATAGTTTGTAAGGCCTCTAGGCTAGTAGGCTCATGGGATTTTTCCATATGGCATCATCTTAGTGATCTATGATACTAGGGAATATCATAAAATATGAAAATCATCTAGGCTAATAGGTGAGTGGGATGTTGTCATGTGGCATCATATTGGTATCTCGTAATCCTAGAAAGGGTCATATAGAGTATAATACCTCTAGGAAATTGGGCTCATGGGATGATGCCATGTTAAATAATCTTGATGACCCACTATATTAGATATGTATGTATTGGACAAGAATACATGAAAAAGTGGGTGAGAAGGATGATACCATGAGGAGAGATACTTATACTCTCTCTCTTTCTCTCTCTCTCTCTCTCTCTCTCTATATATATATATATATATATATATATATATATATTAAGTATTCCATATTAGGAATGAAGCCTACAAGACATTAGGTTCATGGGATGCTAATACATGTAATAATCCTAACTCTCTACAATCGTAAACAAGTTATGCTAGATCTACATAATGACATGTTAGTAAGTGAATGTTCACCATGTAGAGTGTATCATGGAGTCATGGATGGAAAAACAAGTGTTAAGAGTGGCCCTGGGAGCCTGAAGAGAATTTGGTGTGGAAAGAAAAATTATTGAAGTGACCATGTGGAGCCTAAATGTTTTATCAATGAACTAAGTCAAATTTGAAAACTATCTTAATTCCATCTATATAATTAATTTTTGGTAAAAGATTAGGAATAAATTTTTAATGTTAATTGAACAAGATATAGCCAGGGGTTTCTTAATTAGTGATTTATGCCTGTGAGATTCTTAATGGTAGTTGTAGGTTTCATAGTTTATTATGTGCAATTGAATGGATTTAATTATATTTTCATGATCATTGGTGTTGGTTCATTGAATTTATGTATCATTCCTATCATTTTGAGGAAAAAATTGGCATGACACACCTATTTAATTTTACAAATATGGTGCATACATATATTTTTATTTCATATGCACATATTATGTTTAATGTGTTATAACTACTATAAGTAGGTATATATGAACATGTACAAAAAACCATTTCTCATTATTTTTTTATGAAACTTGAATCAAATCCCATTTTTCATCATGTTGTCATTTTCATTGTGTTTCGTATTTCTCATTTATGGTAGCTATTATCACATAGATTTTACACCAATTTCTTCATGTAGTAACTCATTATCCAAAAATTAATGATACAATGGGAATACCTCCAAGATATAGGACCTTGGATAATTGAGGTGAACTTATGGATAAGGTTAACTTCCTTTCACTAAACTTGATGTAATTGATAAAATAACAATTTTAAATAAATTCCACTCCTTTAGTGATCTTGCTCTTAAACTAGGGTTTTGACTGGGAAAAGAGTTTGAGAATGAAATTTGAAAAATTGAAAATGGTGATTGCACCAAATATTTTTATAGTGGATATTAATGATTTTTTAAAGTAACACAATAGAAGGGAAAATTAAAAAAAAAATTAGGAGCATAAACTCATGCAAAATGGGAAATCAATGGCAATATTTTCTATCTTTTATAAAAGGGACAAGACTATTTTATTTTAATCAAATAATATTCTAAGAGGGTGAATAAAATACCAAAAATAAAATTTAGTGACTGAAATAAGAATTTAAAACATCCACAAATAATAAATAACATTTCATGCATATGGATTTATCAAACAAGAAAGGTAAATCTTCAACTATTTCTCATTTTCTAGCTTACATCATGTATAAAATATATTCAAAATGTATAATAATATTACTAACAACAAAAAGATAAATTGGCTATGGGGTCCTACCCATATTTATATAAAATATCTCATAAATGAGATGTAATTATCAAAAACTCCAATGCCTTGTAAAGAATCATGAAAATATGGAAACTCCATGGAAAGAGGTGTGATAATCAATAGCTATGGCATATAAGGTGTAGTGAACAAGTTGTAAAATTATCATGCAAGAGTTGGGCATGATCTTTGGTTGGTGTGACATCCAAGGAACCTGAAAAATTCTCATGCGACATCCTAGGTCTTCTTCATCAATCTATAAAATCTCTTCATGCAAATGGGGAACCAAAGTAAAAATTATTTTTAGAACAAAAGATAATTTTAATATAAGTTAAGTTAATTTTTTTGAAAACCTTGATCTATATTTTCCAAGTGAGACTTTTTCAACTTTCAAGTCATACCACTTTGTCAAAATTGGAATTACAATTTCCAATATGTGATTTTAAAACTTAAGCAATTAAAAACTTGTCAAAATGAAAAGTGTAATTTGAAAGTTTGAAATTTATAATTTCATACCTACCAAAATAGATAGTGTAAAATACACATGGCTCTTTCTCAAAAAGAGATATAAAAAAAGATAGCTACAATTTACAAGTTATGTCTTTACAAATTTACAATGTTTTTAGAATAATGAAAATACAATATATGATAATGCTTTCAATAGAAAAAATTAATCTATTTCCAACTTTTATTTTGTCTCTTTATCTTTCTTAGCATGTAATTTTTGAACATATGCATCAAAAGCCTTGAAGATCTCCTGGATTCTCTCTTCATCTGGTCCAAATGAGTAGAGGTTGGTCATCTCAAAATTTTCTCCTATATCAAAAAAATCTCTTATCAAAGATCTATATGTTTGAATCTCTTTACCAATCTGATCCAACATGTTATGATACTTGATGTAGCTATAGATAAATCTCAAAGTAAAGATGGTGTCTCATGAAAATTCATTTTTGATCACTTCATTAAATTTATTTTGTACTTCCTCTACTGGAAGGAGGTTATCTTTATAATCTATTGGCCTACATGACAATTTATTCAACAAATCTTCCATGTCATACAACATGTCACAGGCATTATCATAAATAACTTTAGCCTTATGGGTAGTTTTTATAGGTATCTTTAACCAAAATTTAGCTGATCTGTATAATTTCTCCTCTCCATTATTTTTTAGTATATTTTCTATAAATAGTATGTCCATATCAATTGAGTCCATAACTATCAACTTGGAATAGTAAATATTCAAGCATTCTACCTTTCCCTCATACTTATTTACCACTCCTCTTAGGGTGACCCTTCTCTCTCTCAAAAATTTATAGTGGTCTATTATCATATCAATAATTTTTTACCTTTGGAAATGATCTCTTTTGACCATTACTTGGTATCCCTCCCCATGTTATAAATTTATATCATTGCATCAATTATTAACTGATATATGATCTAGGTGAGTGGTCATGCTAGTTCAGGTTGTGTTGATGGAATAGTGGGATCTATTAATTTATTCAATGCAACTGTAAGTTATTCAACTTTAGTTTTAAATTCATACTTATTGACCTTGTCACTATCTATTTTATCAAAGAGGTAGTTGATTCTAGATTAAACATCATGTTTTAACCCATCCCTCCTAGGATCTCCAAGGTGAATATTTGATACTTGATAGTCCCCCATCACTAGATATTCCTTTTGTTTATCTAGTGGGTGGACTACAATTTCTACATATATTTCCCCTACTAAGTCACATAATATTCTTGAGAAAGTTTGGGGAGTAGCCTTGGATTTATTTCATGTGTATGAGAGACCAAAATTGAATGTACTAAGGGAAATCATCTATTTGCATTTCTTCCCCATTATTTATGATAACCAAGTAGGTGTAACATCCTATTGTGTAGACAATCACTTGAGAATATATAACTCTAGTTGTTACACTAGTAGGCATGGTGATAAGTGTTGAATCCTATGATGATACTATTGTTCATTTCTTGGTAGATGTCTTTGTAATTTCTTCCTCATTGATGGATTGAAGGCCCACATTTGCATCAAGAACATGTTTGTCACCTATCTCCACTAAAGGGTTGGGGTAATTGTGGACGTGGAAGAGGTGGGGATAATGGGAATAGATGTGTCTACTAGGGGTATAGGAGATGGAAGTGATATTAATGGGGGAGTAGACATAGGGATTTAGAACTTGGGGACTGGTGGAAGTGTGGAGGCCAAAGCATCACATGACAAAATTAAAGTTGAAGTGATACTCAAGGATGGTAAGGTAGGAAATATGAATGGGGATGAATATGAAGTACTAATTATCTTAGGAGTTGGGATGGCTAGTGGAACTAAATTCAAAATTATTGAGTTCATGGTTATATACTACTAAGCAGTATTATAAATCAACATGGATGGAATGGAGGTAATTATAAATGTAATGTAAGGAATTGTGGAATGACGGAGTGAAATTATGGGAAGGGAAAGTGGAATAGATACCTGAGTATCCTTTAAATAGGGACCCTAAGTGTCCACTTGACTTATTTTTACTGGTAACAATGGACTTATTATGGGTGAAGTGGTGGGAATCAAGGATGGAGTCACTTGAGGTGAAGGAGTAGAAATAAGAAGAGGAGGTGTTGGATCTATAAGAATAATAAATATAGTTTGGGGATGGTTCACATAGATAGAAATTATGACTATCAATAAAATAGGGGTTGAATCTATAGATGATTCAACTACAACTATGTCGTCAAATGAAATAATGATTGTTTGGTCTATTATTTCTCAATATTTACTTGACTTCCCCCTCTTGGCCTTAGATTTCTTCTTCATCTTCTTATGGGAGATCACTATCCTCTCTGATTTCTCTCCTATTATACCACTGGGACCCTCTACTAATGGAGGAATTATTTTATTGTTGAGTTTAATATATTTCTAATGATACTATATCCTTGGTCACTTAGACCCCTTTAATCTTGAGATAATTTAGTGTTTTACTAATTACATGTGTAGTTCTATTTATCAAAGAGAAATATTTAGGGATAGACCACCTTACTATCAAAAGGGGTTGAGTAATGATAAATTGTCTTAGAGGTTATCCATCAAGGACTCATTATCCACCAAGTCCTTTAGGATTGGTGCTAAATAAAAATATTGACCTAATCTAAGTTAATTCTAGAATGGTCCCTTAATCTAACTTCCTTTTCATCATCTAAATCTTCCCATAAATATTCAAAGTATGGAACATGGGAATATGTAAAGATTCCCAGTGTTCTGGTGATGTTACCATGAACATCATATTATGGGCTCACCTCTAAATCCTTCAATATCATCTATGCCATTTCTACATTATCACACTTTGGGTTTGATTAAGGAGGGGCATTTGTATCTACCTATATTGATTAGGAAATGAATTCCCAACTTGTGTTTAATGGGTAAAATATTGTGAGTTTCAACAAGTTATTGCACTATCTCCATTAGTGCCCATTTATCACTGACATATCCTAGGAGCATGTAAGGGCAACCATTGAATATGTATACCCTAATATAGGATTAGGTGAGGAACTTAATGAGGTAAGATCCCTATTAGGTGATTTTTGTAGTAGCTATAGTAGAGAATCTCTTTCTCTTAAGTTATTTATCAATTCAATATATGAATGCCTCATTGAACCTCCCAAAACATTGTCTAATAGCCTCTAAAGTGAGGTTAGTATAATACTTATATACTTTATTTACTTCACTAGACACTATGTTGAGCCCTAGGAAAGCTCTCTTTGGCCAATATGTATACAAGGTAGTTAGTCACATAGAACTTACATATTGTTTGAACCTCCATTAACTACTTGTGGAGGGATTCACTAATGAGCTGGGTCTAATGGATATATTTTTTATTTTTGTGAATAACCCAAATGTATTAATACATCCACTCTTGGAAGCTCTTGTATCAAGACAACCATTAATCCTATGTAGCAATATAAATATGTCTCTAACTTCATATTTGAAATCAATTCTTACTAGTATCTTTGGAAATATAGTGGAGGTAGCCTTAGGGGTCTTAATCCATTATTTATTTATCAATCTCTATCATCCCAAGTTATTGTTATGAAATAATTTTTGTGATGTTTTTGGATTTATGTCTAGATAACTCTTAAATTCTGGTATCACAAATACTATATCAATGAAATTTGGGTCCATATATAAAACCCTTTCCCCTTTATTATTTATTACCTCTCTTTTATTATCATCATAATGATATGCTAGTGTCAGTATTAGTTTAGGGCTTTGCACCATCAAGGGAAAAAATTCTACTTATGGCAATCTAGAGTCATAGATACTTTGGATCCAGTCATTCGTGAACTCTACATTTATCCTAGTATATAATTCCCCTAGGACAATGTGACCTAGGTCTATATCTATAATATTAGTGGTATTAGATTCTAAATTTATAGTTGCACTAGGTCCTTTGGATTTGAACTTCATTGCTTTCATAGACATGGATTTTAGAGAGACTATTGAGGGAAAACCAACTACAAAATTTGGTAAGATTTGCAAGTGATAGAAGTAGGTAGAATCTCTGGTATCGATTTAAGGTGTTTTATAGAGGTGGAAAGTCTATGAGAAAGTGTAGCTATAAAATTAGGTTGAAATATC
Organism: Torreya grandis; assembly: GCA_037957365.1. Classification (NCBI taxonomy): domain Eukaryota; kingdom Viridiplantae; phylum Streptophyta; class Pinopsida; order Cupressales; family Taxaceae; genus Torreya; species Torreya grandis. Next base: position 1,718,771 of record JARHVA010003143.1, read on the forward strand.
TGACAAAGATTAGATATGAAAATTGTGAGTGGAATGTCTAGAAGAACTAGGAACTATTTTGAGAAATAGGAAAATCCATGGAAGTGGGAGTTACTTGAAATAATGGAAAAGTCCATGGGTTTAGGAGATCTTTAAAGCATGTTTAAATCCATTGGGAATGAGAGGTACTCTAAGAAAGTCAAAATTCCATGGGGACTTGGAGAAATCTTGTAAATAATATTATTTATTTATGTGAATATACACTACTATATTTGCCTGGCTATGTAATTTGGAGAAACTCTATGTTTTAATGTGACACTTGGGAAAAAAACCTGGGATTTTAGTGCATAAATAAATCTTTAAAATCATGACCTTGTAGAAAAAATACCTAATAAGAGATCCTAGAAAACTATGATGGAAAACCCCAAAGTCCTAAAAAATGTCTAAGCAAGGAATGAAAACTTCAAATCTGCAACTAGATTTCTCAAATAATAGAAGGTGAATTCTAATTTATAGAAAACATGGATTAAATCCTAAGGGAAGTTCCAAAATAATATTGTGTAGGGTCAAAAAATGTCATGGAATTGCTTGTAGGCATGACTTGAAGTTTGAGGCATGACTTGAGGTCATGGTTTGAGGTTGAAGACATGGCATAAGGTTATTGTCAAAGATCCAAAACTCAATTTAATAATTAAATAATGAATTAACAAAATCCATAATTTCATTATATAACACTCTATAATTAATGTATTCATGGAGATAGTTGGTAGAACCATAGAGTCTTCAACCAATTTTGTAATTTTGAAAATTGTAGTTTGACCTCTAGATTTCATGAATAAGGATTGGTTAACCACTCTGGAAATGGGAAGGTGGAACTCTAAGAACAATTTTAAATTTTACAAAATTATAAATTGCATTTAGAGTTTTGGATTCTGTGGGCTTAATTGTTTGTAGGAAGTGAAACTTGGATTATAGATTGTAATTTTAAAAATTGAAAAATACTCTTCAAGTTCTAGATTTTTGATAGAGTACTTCATGGGAAGTAGAAATCCAACTAAAATTTTTAATTTAATAAATTGTAAATTATAGTCTAATTTTTGGATTCTATGGGGTGTTTAGTTTGGGGTAACTATAACTCCACCAAATTATAAGTGATCTTTTGGTTTCCTCTAGTTAGTGTATTATGGTATTCAGAGGTCTGGATATAATTTGTAATTTTTTAAACTATAAATTGCAGTTAGATCTCTGGATTCTACCAACTAATGGATTGTAAGATTCAGAGCTTGAGAAGCAATTTGTAATTTTTCAAATTGCAAATTAAAAGAAGAGTTCTAGATTCCATAATACAAATGAAATGTGTGCTTTGGATCAGTTCAAGGTATTTTTCCAAAGACTAGGGGGTCTCTCTTAAGGTACTTGATATTTTGAAAATTTTGGGGCAAAATATCAATAGTAGTATACCTAAAAATAGACCCCAAGGATAACATAATTCTTACATACACATCATGAAGTTTATTTAAAACCTTAAAAGGAGAAATTCTTCTTCTCACTCTCAACATAGGAATTCAGATCCTCCAATACCTTTCAAATAATTTCATTCCTCCACACTTTATATTAATGCGTTTAGGTTTAGAGGAAGCTTTTTCATCTTAATAGATTGTGTCCAGATTTACTCAACATTTTTTATTTATATCTACATTAAGTCCCTTGATGTGTGTCTTCTTAGACATGATTTTATTAATGTTAGTAAACTTACCCTTGTGATTCAAACATTAAATCATGTAGTTAGAATAGGTTTTTATTTTATATCACAATTTTAAATGACATTTCCTATAGTCATGTGAGTATCACGCCCAAGGTCATATTGTAAAACATGTACAAAATGATCTCATAAGTTTCTAAATATTACACATTATTTTTCACACCCCTTTTACACTGTTATTACTTTACCATAAATATCATGTACTAAGAGTGATTCCCCATGGAATATAATAGTATATAACTTTGGAATATCTAGTAGATAATCCAAGGATAGAATCCATATTGCATCCTTATTTACAATTTTATAATAAGTTTATAGATAAACTTAATCCCATGTGTCCACTAGAATGTTCACCTAAATATTAATGATAACTTACATATTCAAGGTTTTTGGTTCCAAAATTAAATAAGCATCCATTGAATAATCATTAGTCCACATGGAATATTTAAGAGATGGAAGATATATAATACTTATAATTACAACATTTTTAGGTAGAGTAATTAAAATAAATATGAATTGAAATTGGTATAAAAATCTTAACAAGGTATTTATTAGGAATAATATTGATTTTAGCATAAAATTAGGACTAAGGAATAATTATTATTATAAATCATTTCAAGTTTGGTGTCATATTCATTCAATGACAAGGCATTTAGTTAAAAGTGGAAGGTAGTCCTCATTACAAGATTAGTGGTAATGTCTCACATGGACAAAGTTTATTATTGGAAAAAAATGGAAAGAAAATGTTTCATAATTTGTTTTGTGGTGTTAATATAGATTATAACATATGGAAAAACTCATATAGATTATTACTTTAGTCTATAATATATATGATACTTATAGTATGTAAGGCCATTAGAATATTTAATTATGTTAATGTATATTATAGCATATGAGACCACCTAAATACATAATTGTGTTTAAAACATGAAAATAACATCCTACCCAAACATAATTCCAACTTATAAATGAGGAATGAAAAATTTAAACATTGTTTAACTAAGATACTATTTGACAGTGTTATGTCCATTGTAATAAGGGTACCAATGATTTACATAAAAAGACATTTAATTGTAATTAAAAGATACTTGTCACCAAGAATATAATAACTCTACCATTACACCTAATTCACATACCATATTTATAATATAATTCCAAAAGAATAATACATAGAAGAAGATGATGTGAGGATAATTAATAAGAGTAAGACATGAATCATTGTTTACATATCTTTCATTGTAACATTGGTGGAAATTTTACATATAAAAGGTATTTGGCATGTAAAATATTATATGAGTAAAATAATAATGGAGATTAAAAAGATACCTATGAGGAATACCAACCTTAAAACTATCTTATAAACATGGTATTTAAACAATATCACATCCTTCAATCAACCCTTTGAAATTGATTATTTTAACTGAATCTTGAAATACAACAAATTTACATGGATATGATATAAATGGAATACAATTAATAATTTAAAAATTATAATAAAAACCAAAGTTAGGAATGGGTAAATAATAAATAACTATTAAATATAATAAAAATAATAATTAAATAGGATCGAGTAAAGAGGCAAGGACTTTTAGATGGTCTTTTGACTCTAAATAATAGTTTAATTGTAAATTTACATTATACAAGACAAAAATTATTTTAAAACTTGAAACATTTGTTTTTGTGATGGGAATTAGTTCAATATAAATTTTAATTCATAAAAACATAATGGGTCATTTATAGAGAAAATATGTAAACCTAGATGAATAAAAAACCACTATAAATATTGGCTAATATAATTAGGTAAAATTTCAAATATGTAAATGTGTGTTTTTCAATGTTTGACTAGGGGGATGTTTAGGATTACATTCATGACCTATTGATGTTTTTGTAATATTATGATAGTTTGTGTCAAAATAGTGTTGTAATGTTGCAATGAACTTTTTATCACCTCTATATAATCTTTAGGTTGGAAAATTATTGGAGTTATGAGTGTTATTTTCTACAAAGTTTTATTACATTAGACATTTTTATTGTAACTTAACTTTTAAACATGCATTTATTATTGTGTTTTTATTTTATGCTTTATTTTTTCATTTTTATTAATAAATGTGTTTTATTTGATAATTATAAATTTCACTAATTTATCTATGGAAAAAATCTATCCCCAAAAGTAAAATCTGAACACAATAATTTTTCCTTGGACTTTCAATGGCCTAAACCATTCTCTAGACCATTTCCACTAGATATTTTTTACTAAGCAATGAGACTTTATAATAAACCAATGAATACATAATATTTTGACAAGAAAATAAAAAGTAATATTCTACATAAAAAATAACATAAGGGACCAAAATCAAAATGAGACAATGCATGATTATTTTTAAGTGATAAGGTGTCATCTAGTGGGGATGTGTGTGACATCCCTTAATATGATAAGCACATAACTTATGGAATTCAAACATGATCAAATAAATAACATGTTAAGGGAACTATTCCATCATTTAAAACAATTTAAATGGTTAAAAATGATAATGTTTCTAAAAATATAGTTTTATATAGGGTTATTGACGAGCCACATGTGGGAAACATAGAATTGTCTCACCCATATCCGTGTGATAATGATACCAATTTGTATACTCTTATTTTATGTGATACATGCATAGAAAGGTATACAAATTTTTTTCTTATGCATATGGTTTATGAAGATGAATATGGAAAACTTATATTTTAACATCCTTCATTAAGTTCAATAAAATCATGTGTTATAGTAGTTGTCTTGATCACAAAGAAATAGTTACCACTAGAACCTTCAAGCAAAGTATTATATCAGGTCAAATTAAATTATGCCTCGCCTATTGAAATTTGGTATTTTTTTTCAATATCAATAGAAATAAATTAATCCTTTTGGAATTCCTATTGGTACATTCTCAACACCATTTATGTTCTAATCAAACTAGTGATGTATGTTTGTATTTATTATGATAATTTTTTATTACATCCAATATAATTAATGATATTTAATTTTTCATTTTTCCCCTTATTTTAGTAATATATGAAATATATGCTTCCTTGCTAACAATTTATTTGTCTTTTTTTTATAGGTATAGTGGATTTTTTTACTAATAAATATACAAGGATGTGGGGATTCATTTTATTTCTCTTTTTAATTTCTAGGAATCATGCAATTTATACTAATTTTTAGATTATTTCAATAAATAGATTGAAAGAATTCATAATTTATAGATTGGCTACATCAATTGAATTTAGTACATAAAATGCATTGCCTTCCTAATTTTGTATTTTAAATCCATAAGGTGTACATCGCCATAACATTAAACTAATATTAAAAAAAATTATAGTCGCATTACATGTAAAACATGATATTCTCTAAAACCTACATATAAATTCCATGTTCTGATGAATGATTTAGTCATTTTTGAAGTTTTTGTATTACACTTTATTCCACCTTGGATTGTTATGAGAAATAAATCATTAGAGTTTATTATTAAAGTTTATAAAAATCTTGAAGTTTTTTATACACATGGTCAACATTTCTAAATAGATTTCAGCCAATTTTTTATTCAATTCATTAGACTTAACCTCTTGTAAAATAGTGTGTGGGACCAACATTTAAATTTTACTATTTACACACAATTCTACAAACTCAGGTGTTGTTTTCCCCATAATATGTGCACAAAAGTTATCTCACTAATTATTTTTATGGAAGATACATCATGATTGGTGTACCCCATTTTTAATGTTAACTTATACATATTGTCTTTAAATTAATAAAAGTTAATTATTTGTCCATGTGAAGAAGCATTAGGTTGCTTATAAATGTAGCCCACTATATTTAAAAGGACTATATATTTAGGGAGTTTGCATTTATAGCTATGAATGTCTATTTTACATTTAATATATATTTTATCTATTAATTTTCATTCTATTACATTCTTGTTATAATTTTGTAGATGTTATCTCAAAATTCAATCACAAATTAATTCTAGAATATAAAAGTATGATTTACACTATAATTATTTTTTAAGATTAATATTAAACTAGTTGATTATTTCAAACTTGTGCCTAATGTTCTAATATAATGGGTATGTTTTAAAAAAAAACTTAAAATTCATGAAAGTTCTTTTTTTTTGAAAGGAGCCTTTGAGAGGGTTCATCTACCAATTTCGATAAGTAACTCATTTGAGTTTATTTAACTTTTCAATCATGATTTTTCTAATATTAGTTATTTTTAACAATTAGAGGCATGATATTTTGTAATACCAATGTTCTTGTTTTTGTACTTGATTTTGTTAGTGTTTAAGAGGTTGTTATGTTTTTAGTTTAAACTTTGTCTTTGATTTTATGTTCAAAAATTTGTCATTATTTTATTTTGAACATATAATTTTAAGTCAACTAATATTTTTAATAGTGGCCATCATGAATGTGTGATTTCAACCATTTTTAAGTGACATTTTGAGTTTGGAAAAGGAAAATGATAATTACCCCAATTTAAGGAGATTGGAAAAGGAAAATGATAATGTTTTTAAATTAATGAAGAATGCCAAGGAGGATATATCTTGATATTATTAGGTAATCGATGAGTATTTATTGAGTTATGAATATTAAATTGCATTTCAACAAAATATGTCCAACTCTTCATGCCATCTATTTTTCATTATAATACATTTTACAATAGAATCAAGAATTGGCATTTGTAATATACCAACATAAATTGATCTCTCTTTGAGAAATATGTTATTTCTTATTTTCTCAATACTTTATAAGTATAAATGAATAATATTTCCCCTTTAAATAATTTATAATTTTGTGATGGTTTGGTTTTGTGAATGTGTATTTAGTTTTTTTAGTACAAGTTTGGTTTAGATGATGGTGAAAAACATAATTGTTTTGTTCTACTCTTAATCATTGATTATGATGGATGTTTATTTGATTTGATTAGGTAATTTATATATTTACAATTATAAACAATATCCTTATAATAAAGCTTATATAAAGATTACTTCTCTACCTAAAGTCAGATATGTAGAAATTATGAATCTTGAAATTGTGATCAAGACTCTAAAATATTTATAATTCATTTGAATATTATAATCCTATTTTATAATATTATATCATATTTTTTTTAATATAAAAAAATTCGAATGTGAATATGTACATATATTGTACATGCTTATATTTAAATTATAAACAAAGAAATACGATAGTTTTTAGTAAGTGAGTGCGATATTTATGAAATGAATGATCCCAATCAGAAACTGTTTATTCTACCAATGACAAATGATTAAATTATTTCATAAGGTAAATTTTAGTTTAAATTTTCATGTACATTTTTAAATATTTGGTATCTTTGAATATAACTTTCAGAAACATTAGGGTCAATCTTAGCTTTGACTAATGTAGCCATTGGACCTAGCTCAATTGTTTGGGTCCTTTATCTACTTTATATTATAATTATGGATTGGATAAGTGATCTAGAAAATAATAAAGCTAATAATGAACAATATTTTTATATATTTTTATGTCAAAATGTGTTTGTCCAATGTTTTTGATCCCACTACTATATTCATAGTCAGAGAATAAGGAATAAAGTTAATATTTTTGTTTTAAGTTTTTTAATTAATTCATAGGATACTATATAGATATCCATAGATAAATCATGCATTTTTAAGGGAAGTGAACTATGTTTTTTCTATATAATATAATCTCATAGACAACAGGCATGTATGACTTCATAAAAATGTAGATTCTATGAAATTATATAATAACTCATGTCATTTATGATCTAATCAATTAAATATATCATTTTTATAATAAATTTTGATTGAACGTATCCTATTAATAATAAAATTATAGTGTTACAAATTATTAATGAATGAATTAAAACTTGTTGCATTCAAAATTAGCCTATATGTTTTAGATTTGTCAAACAGTTTTTGAGTAGGGATTTTTTTATTACAAATTATTAATCATGAATATTTATATTTTGATATTTTTTACAACTATTTGAATTTAAAATTTTGATTCTATGTTAAGTCATTTGTGTAAACATGGTCCCCAAGAAGACCATATCTGGAAGTAGTAGGCAAATAACGAAAACGTAAGATGAATTCACTCCTTCTCATTCTCTGAAAGCTAAAAAATTGATGTATTGTATCATAAAAATAATAACTTAAAATAAATTTATCCTTCAACATAGATCATGATATCAAAATTTTCCCACACACATAAGGTCATTGAGTATGTCCTTACAATTTATTATTAAAATGCCTAGCTGAAGCCTATAGAAAAAGGGAAATGAAATATATTATCATGTATATAATGGACATTATAGACCTTATCTTATGAATAAAAATTTAAAAAAATCTAATGAATTATATGAATAATATCTTGATGTTGCAAGATTTGATGATGTGAGTGAAAGGGGTTAGTGTTATAATTTGGGTGCGATAAATTTACTATGGGGTAAAAAGGAATGTTAAGTATACATGTAAGAAGATGGATAAATTAAATATCTAAAATCCCCATGGTCTTCCAAAAAACATATATCGAATTATATTGAATTTTATTTATTGGCCATTCAATTCAGAGAGTATTATGGTAACAAACTAAAAATGTGGGTAAAGAAGGAAGAAGACAATGTTACCAAAATATTTGAGTGGGAATGTGAAAAAAATATTCACATACACCATATTTATTTAATCCTATACTCATTTATATTTGTGCACTAATGGAAAACATGAAATCTAGTAGCTTGCATAAGAAATTGAAATTAAAAACTCTTATTTATAATATGCATGTTGAATTCATATTCAAGGAGGTCATCAAATGCATTTACAGTGAATACAAAGATAGAATAAGAATTTAGGGAACTATTTATAGATACTATTTTAATTTAATGATGGATTTATATCTACCATTAATAAGGCAAAGCCCATTATTTATGCTATAAAAGATAAGGAGTTGATGAAATAATATGATAGTATGAAAGAGTAGCTTTTATTGTATTAATGCATATCTAAATCAATACAAGCTCATCAACTTGGAGATGAATTAATTTTTAAATATTGTTTTGATGAGGAATTAGTGATCTTGGATACTTTATATGATGCCATTGAATGGTACATGCATTTTATTTTTATAAGAAAGGAAAAATATATAGAGGGTAAATCTATGTCACTAAGCCTAATTGCCATGGTATACTCATATGTTTTTAAATTATAAAATAGGCCCACTTTTACCAATTTGAGAGAAAAAAAATTACATTACCATGATTTTCCCATATATAGAAGACTCTAACTATTATAAATATTTATAATGAAAGCTTTATGAACAGCAAAATAATATTGTGGATAAAAAAACAAAGAGCATGACAAGAACCATGAAATTCATGCACTAAGGATTCATTAGATAATTTATGTGATTAATAAGGAAGAGAGAAAGGGTGAAAAGTATTTATTTATTTATTTATTTATTTTATTTAGACACACTCATACAAATTTGAAAAATACATTGTTGGCTAGCATTACTGCTCTAGACAGTGTTAAATCAACTCTAAAAAAAGCATAGTAGCATGATAATGATTTGTATGATTACACACACACACACACACACACACACACACACACACACACACACACACACACACACACACACACACACACACACACACACACACACACACACACACACACACACACACACACACACACACACACACAAATTTTTCCTTATTATAATTACTTCATGTATGAATTAGAAAAAAGAGGTAATAAGAGATTTAAGGTTCTTTTCACAATGTGGTAGAATTTTAGAATATTTTTTGGATATGTCTGCCTAATAGATTATAGTTATCATTAAAAATCAAATACTAAATATATTATTTTTCTCCTAATAATGGATATATAATAATGGACTCAAAGTTAAATAAAAAAATTAACCAAAAATAATTACATAGTTATATTCACAAACTATTCTAGAAAGAGTTAACAATTTGTTTAGAATAAATGAGAGATAATTTATTTTGGTAATTTATTCATGTCCAAGATGTTGTAAATAGTGTTAAAAATTATGAAATAATGATAACCATAGAGACATATGGATCATGTAGTTTAATTAATGATAATAAAATTATAATACTCAATGCATGTTGTTTTGATAATTATTTAAAACCAATGAATCAAATATTGTTGTGTATTAGAGTTTGATTGTGGGATTTTTAAGACTTGAAAACAATATTTTAATTAAAAAAAGGGAAATTTCCATATAAATCCTTCTTCCCATAACTACTAATGTTCATGTAACTTTTTATGAAATAAAATAAATAAATAAATAAATCTTATATTTTGATGAGATCCCATTTTACTAGGGATTTTTGTGTCATGGTAATTTTCAGCATCAACACTTTAAGTAGATGATTTTTTTTCTTGGTATATAAAAGGGTAAGTATATCCATGTATAAATTTGGCACTTGTTGTAGGAATATCGCAATAGTATAAATTTATTATTTTTTACACCATCCCTAAGTATGAGTTTTAGAAAGAGGCAATGGATGGATTGATAACTAGTTGGGCCATAATGTACTAAAAATTAATGGTAGTTTTTTTTCTCTCTTTATATATTTTGATGTTATTGTTTTCATTAATTCATTTATTTATTAGCTACTTTTATAATTTATAAATTATTCATTACATCTTATATTTTTTGGGTATAAGCACTTATAAAGAGAGAAAGGAGTATTTAAAATATGGTGTTGGGCATCTTTAAAACACACTATTTTCCATAAATGTTTCCTCATATGTTTTCTTGCATTGATTTTAGTTAATTAGGAATCAAATTCAACATTACAATGGAAAAATTATAGGATTTCCATGGAATAAGTTACTAAAGTAATATTACATAATTTTTATAGGTTATAAAATTAATTTGTGTTATTATTAAATGAGTTACGATCCCATTTTAATTTAATGAATTTGTGTACCATTCTATGTCAAGGGTTAACAACACATAGGTACCCTTTTGTATTTTCTCTTTTTGATATTAATAAAATGTTTGTGGACTCAATTGTGGGAACATGATCCAACTTGAATTATTTTCTATATTTGTCTTATAATATTACAATATCCATTTCTATTAAAGAAGACTCTTGTAGTCATAGTGGCTTTGCATCTTCCCTTGTCTGCTACCATGGGGCTTATTCTAATAATAATAAAAATGTTTAAATGTTAGAGAGTTAGGTAGCTATAGATATGCATCATGGGTCCCATGACCAAGTGCATGAGGTAAAATCAATTTTATTTGTACAAAGTGAATGATTAAAAATAATTCAGACATAAGTAACCAAACACTTTCAATGGAGTGGAAGTCTTATTTGCAATAAATACAAATTTTATTCATTAATGGTGAATGGGGAAAACTGGTATAATGTGCTACAATGAATGTATTAAAGAGTAAATATGTGAAGCATGATATCTATATTAGGACTATGTGAAAACATTGACCTTAGATAGATGCATATTTTACATATTTATACATATAGAATACAAGAGGAGTTATAACTATTATTGGTTACAAAGAAGTTGGTTTCATCAATTTATCTTCCAGGATGGATGATAGTTGAGGAACCTCCAAGATCACATGGATAGGTCAAGATGACATGTAGATATGATGTGTAATCTAGTAAGTTAAGGAGTCCATAAGTGAGTGCCAATGGGGTGCATGAGATTATAGAGCACAAAAGATCAAGGCACATGGATATATGAGTTATAAAGGGCACATGAATAAAAATCAAGGTACAAAAGTTAGTGCATAGTTGTAAGTCATGTGAGGGCATGAAAGTAGGTGATTAAGCACAAGACTTGGCATAGTTCTACAGCTATGAAGTGCACATTAAGTGGAGTGTATGGTGAGGTGTGAAGTCTATAATCTGAGGTGACCACTTCATGGAATTTTAATATTTGGCATCAGACTTGTATGGAAGGTTGTCAACCAAATTATTATAAAGGACTACATAATACTAGGTGAGATGGGTGCACATTGCATAGCGGAGAAAACTAGGAGTGAATTAAATGGCATGAAAGCTACACATATCAGTTATTAAATACAACATTTAAATAGAGTAAAAAATTAAATATCATTAGATAAACTTATTATAAAGTTATTAACACAAAATATTTATTAATGCTATATAAAGATGATATATATTTAACTTGCCATTAGATAGATTATAAAATTTAATTTATCAAGGTTGTAGCTAGAAAAGGACACCTTTTTTTTGAGATGGTGAAATATGATGGTAATGTATCATAAGTATCATTATTAACCTTATCCTTATGATGAGACTTACCAAAGCAATGTGAATCCACACAAGCATATTATACATGTTCACTCATAGGTATGATTCTAGACAAATAATTATTCTACAATAAATAATGAAAAAATAGGATAATTTAATTAGGATTGTGTATAAAAATAATTTGAATTGTTACTAAAATAAGATCATTAGCACAAAATATAAGTCTATTATCCTAATTTTTATCTTCCATAACCTAAATATTTATCTAACTTGTTGATGGGTGGTATCCTCATAAAGATAATCCAACTCTTTCATTTCTTAAAAATTAATACATTTAGGGTCCTTATCATAATCTCTTCAGATAACTTTGAACATGTTCTAGTATAATTTTATAGTGTTTCATTTTATGAAAGATAACTTTAGATCTTAAATAAATCTTGAAAATTTGTGCTTGTAACTCATTAACAAGGAACATTCTACCTATATCAACCATGTTTTTTTGACGCAAAATTTCACCTTTAGTGTTTGGATGGTTTGGGCCACCTCCTTGGTTTATATTCAATATTTTAATTTCCATGTACTTGAATTACATAAATTCATTCCTTGACCATCCAATAGTCCATGGAAAAATAGAATTTTTAATCTCTATATAATGGTCTCCTTGAACACATATATATAGAACCATATCATTTTCAAAACAACTTGAATGCAACCAGTGGCATTTTTTAGTAAGGAGACCAATACTACATCAAGAAAAATTAGTTTCAAACAAAATTTAATACAAAAAACTACTTAAAATAAGAAACTTAGATTAAATAAATAATCAAATATTGAATATATGCATATGGGATATATTTTTACATTACCTCATAGTGAAATGGATCATCTCCTTGAGAGGCTTGTAATTTCAACTAGTGAAATTATTCATAAATCTTCCACCTCCTCACTATTTTTTTAAACATTCAATACCCCATGATAAAAGAAACATTTATCAGTTATGGAATGATAAACACCTAATCTTATAAAACACATTTATATAATGGTAATCACATAATATTCTTTTTGATACTTGTAGAAAATGCTAAAAAATGCCTTACTTCATTAAAACAAAATAACATAATCATGGAAATAACTTTTACTTTTAAAATTCCTAAATGATGAAAGAATATCTTGTTATATGTGGTGCCATATGATTTTACATAGCTGAGATCCTTTTAATTTACAAGTTTTTTCATCACTTCATTCCCAAGTTTACAAGATATGCTAGTTTTTTGAGCTTAGACCAAATTTTAAATAACCTTGATTTCTCATCAACATTAGGTGAATGTTTATTATCATATTATTATGAAACTTTAATTATGTCCATATTATATTTATGAATATTGTACATGAATATTTACTTATATAAAATAGGAGTATTTTTTATTACTTAGGATGCTTTATCCATATTTGTGTTTTTCCTAATTTGACATGGTGAAATTTTGAAATAAAAGTTTTAGCATTTACTCATTTTCTATTTACATAAAATAGTTGATACATTCATATCTAATGGATTATCCAAGTTTGGATATGAATATGTAAATATTGGAAGCATTCATTTCACTCCATCAGTAGTTGTAATTCTAACCATAAACACTACAATGCCCAAGATATATTGGCTAGATTAATTAATAATCTTCATTGGTATCTATGTTCCAATTATGTCTATTCCATATACTGGTAACTATACTAGTTTAATCTATCTTTGAGTTGATGCACATTTTATTTTTTTGGAGATGATTATGTACGATGGGAATATTTCTTAATGAAATATTTTTTCATAGGTAATCAAAACCATCTTATACATTGGCAGGTTAATCTAGTTGCATGACATAAATAATTGGAGTGGAAAGTAGATTATGCATTAAATATGTAATTGATAGAGTATGTCTTGGAAGAATTCAATGTAATGAAAAAAAATATCAACCAAAATAACCCATCAACTAGAGATTAGAACATCACACAAAAACTTCACAATGGCATCTCCACATAGAGGCTAGAGAATGGAACATCATGTAAAAATAAATAATGGCATATCTATATGAACCCAAAATTTTCATGGTGGAACATTTCACTATGAATCTGATGATGATTATCTCCACAAAAATATGCTTAGAGATAGTTCTCTCTTTTGTTGGTATTTTAGTCTTTTTTGGGCCTTCATAAACCTCAAATTTACCTTTTTCTAATTACTTTCCTATATTTTTTTAACATTATATTCATGGTGAAAACACCAAACATAAATTTAAACCACTAAGTTGATTCTAATTTTTAATGTAATGGTTTTATTATCATATGTAGTGATTTAGTTTTTGCCACCTGTATTATGTAGTGGTTTTGTCACCTTACACCATTTTATAAATTTCTGACTAAGACTTCAGTTTTCATGCATTTTTTTTAATTTTATTTGCTTTTTTGGTTGTTTCATCTTTATATCACTCCTTTGACTTCCCATTTCACTCCTAATAATTTTTTTTCAATCTTATTAATCTCCAAGTTAAATTGACCAAACCACCAATTAGTCCTAAGTTAACTCTAAGTTAAAAATTCTCCTTCCTTATTACAATTATTTCACCTTTTGAAGAATTTCATATCTAAATTTTGTATGCATGGTTGGATCTTAGATAATTTTATATCCATAGCCTTTTTATTTTTTGAAGAATATTTTTTCCTCAATTTACATTCATTATTTTGGTCATCTTGCATGAGTTTTGGAGAAGAAATTTCATTGATCTTGTAACCCAATATTTACATATTCTTAGATCAACCCAACAAAACTCAATTGTATTTATTTATCAAATTTATACAAACTTGATTCCATTTATTTTCGTTCTTCTTTTAAAAGAGTTACCAATGTTTACATAGAGTAAAATGAGATAGGTACATGAGGATCAAGAATATATAAGAACCATTCCTTCACCTTTAGTTGGTCTCAGATTTGATCAGGTTGGGTTTTTTGTTTTTGGATTTAATTATTTTTATTTATTTTTATAGATTAGTTTAATGATTTTAGAGTATCTTAAAATCATGATTTTTTTAGATAAAAAATCTATCTTTCACTCTCTTGCATCAAAAATAATAGATTTAATTTCCTTTATTTCATTCACACATCAAAACATCAAATAATGATATATATTAATTTAGATATTAATTAGAATATATAAATTAAGTAATTAGGTAAAACCAAGCATTTTTAGTTCATTTTTTTTATTTTATCAAAAGCGTGCTTTCACCAAACAAATACCCATACACAATCTAAAATTTAGACAACCTAGGAAAAAAAAATATTGCATCTTAGATATGATTTTATTTATTTTTGTAACAATAAAATGTTTATATTTATATATTATAAAATAAAAACCTTAAATTTTCATTCATTACATTATATATCATTTACTCTTATAAAAAATCATTTAAAAGTCTCAAAACTAGTGTTTATCCTGCATTTATGAATTAATTTATGTATACTTAAGAGTTATTTTATCAAACCAAACCTAGTTTTAGATATGATTTTAATTATAATTTTAATTTTAAAAAAATAAATTACATAGTGTATTTGAACTTATTGGAATCCAAAAATACATAAAAAAAAGTTAGTCAATTTAGTGTATTTAGGCAAAACTCTCATGTTGCAAATTAGAGAAAGTTAAAATAAACACTTGCATCTTTTGTTTAAAATATAGTTTAGCATTGAATTTTTGGAAATTTCATTTGTATTTCAAAACATAAAATATGAAAGGATAATTTATTTATTTTAGTTTCATTTGTTAATTCATTTCATCCCAAATGCTTTCCATTTAAACAACTAGTGTAGTTTAATTTTATTTAAAAAAACGTCAAAAAAATACTACAAAAAAAAAAAAAAAAAAAATCAACCAAACGTCATCCAAAAAATCATGGGTGCCAAAAAAATTATATCATCATATTCATTTATAAAAATATTAACATACATATCTAAAAATTATATATGAAGACTTTCCAAACCCACATTGCCTAGCCATTAGATGATGTCACCTTAACATACCTACCTCCATAGGAATATTTTATCCCATATAATGCTATCTCCAATTCCATTAGGTACCACACAAGGAGGAAATGAATCCAAAATTAGGCTTTTGGTTTTTAATTCTACCCCATTATTAAAACTTATCATTATCAATCTCTCTTTCTTAGATAAACTATTTTCTCAACTAGAACCTCCAATCATTAGACCCCTTCATTTTATATCCTATCAACTTAAAAACCTCCAAGTTTGAGACTTATACAATTATTTTAATTTATCCTTGAGACTTAACCAAATTCCTAATGCTTGGTAACCTGATTTCTCCCCATTTATTGATTCAGGCATTGACCAAGAACTCTAATAGCTTGTCCTCATTCACACCAAGTGTTCATAGGATTCTATATCCTCTAAATTTTACACTCTTAATGAGAAATTTGACATGGGTTATCTCTTATAGTATTAACATGAACATGTTTTATCACCCATACTCTAAAATCCCACCTATAAACTCAACCGATCAACCCATTCTTCTAGCCTCATCCATTCAAATGTTTCAACCACACCATCCCATCCAACCCAATTAATATATTGGTTATCTTTCTATGTATTCATTGGTTGTCTTAGCCAAGATTTAATGGGTATAGTGTGTGAAGGTTAGTGTGTTGATTTATTAGTGTATAAGAATTGGTGAACTCAATGTGAATGGATTATCCTTTTTCATTTTCATCCTTTATTTTCTTTTCTCCATTTTCCCCCTCTCTTACATATTTTTATATTATTTATATCACCCCCAAAAATATATTTGATTAAGAGTTTGAAATAAATATTTACCTTGAAAACTATATAATAATCCACCAATTCTTAGGAGAGGCTTCCTTATTTAGTTGGAAAAACATTTCCACACAAAAAATGGAACACCAATCTCAAAATACCTCCTCTTCAAAATTAAAAACCAAATGTATGGTGGTAATATAACAAATATGGGATCCCTTTGAGACTATTAGTAGTTACCTATACTATAATAAAATGACTCTCACCTATGGAGGCAATATGTATCCCTAAATGGAAATTAGGCCACAAATTAGTCTATAAAACCTAAAGTAGAAAGCATAATTAGATTTGATTCATATCTCTATAGATTCTACTTTTACGATGACAAGATAAGTAGACTATAGTTTTTTCCTTGCCCTTCCAACATTAACCAATAATTTTATATCCCACATGAACAACCTAATATAACCCATCCTAAGTCATCCAATGTGAACTAATAAATAAATGGTCACCAAATAATTCTTTATAAACCTTCCACCAATGAGGTTACTAAAGACACCATTAAATTTTCCTATATGATCTCATCTCAACCTTGGTGAGCTAAATTCCCAACTTGGAGAAAAAACCAACCTTTCCTAACTAGAGGTGGATTATAAAATTTATAATCAAGGTCGTCCCTCATTTATTCCTATCCTTAAGGTAAAATATTAATAAACACCTTATAAAAATAATTGACCCATAATTAACTACATTTCAAACTGATATCCAAGGGACATCCTTATTCATGGGGTCCCAAACCTAATATCATCTAATATTACCACTTCATAGCAAATACCTTATAAAATTCATTTTGGAGGTTAATTTTCTTACATTTCCCCTAATAACATGGTGGCCAACACACTACCACCATTCATTCATCTTAGTTATGTGTTGGCCAATGTGCAACCCATGTACACATATCCCTTATATGAATTATATTGTTTTTATTTATCCTATCCTTATTCCACCTTATTATCACATGTTTTTGAAATCCACATAGTTATATAACTACCTCCTAGCCTACTAAATCTAATATTCTCAAGCTTAATATTTTTATTTTAGCAATTTTACATCCTTCTCATATTCAATGCCTCCTCCTTAGGCTCATCCTACCATACCTTCAACATAATTTAGCATCATGGGTACCTATGTTGATTATTTAATGTAACCCCTTGCAAAAAACATATCAAGAGTCCTTATACCATGTCCCCTACCTTTTCTCACTAAGTAAAAAATGGCTAGGGAGATCTTAAAGTGTATATAAAATCATATATAATTCTGGTAAAAGAACTTCTACCTTATGATGGGGTAGTTGAAAAATTCCTTAAAAACCTCAAAGGAATATCCTTAGACTAGTATTACCACCTACCTAAAGGATCTATTCATTCCCTTTGAAAATTTATGGAAGATTTTTTCAAGGCCTTCCATATGAAAAATCTTCTCAAGACTGGAATATGATAATGATTGCACATTAAGAAATAAACCAACAAATTCATTGCCCATTTTATCAGAAGATGGAGAAAATTACTATACTCATTTTCCATCACACCACATATGGACAAAATAGAAGTATGTGATATTTTTATATGATATATTAATAAGGAAATGAGAAAGGAAATTCAAAAGTTACCTTATCAATCTAATAAATAAATGTTTGAAAGATCTATGAGAATTGACCAATTTGTCATTGATTGTGACCACATAACCTATAGAACCAATGGATTATTGATCATCCTTATTAAAAAAATAGGCTTTATCAAAAACCAAACCAAAATAAACCCAATAATTAAGGCCCCAATATTCTAAAAAAGAATTATAATTCCAC